>CATIWC010001580.1:0-18150 GCA_948472305.1 Vicia faba | reverse complement strand
CATTATTTTCACGTTTAAACAAAATAATATAAGTATTTAAATTGTTTTTCATATTAGAAAAAATCAAAAAAAATATCTAATAAATGAAAAAAATTGTGAAAATATTTTTAGAGTATTTTTTATATTTGAAAATAAAATATCAAAGTCAGAAAAGAAGTTAAAATGCAAAAATAATGAAAATACAAAGAAATGGGCCAGGGGGTGCTGAAAGCAAGCTGGGAGGTGTTGGAAGCAAGAAGGCCAGGCCCAGCCCAGACTTCATCTTCTTCCTTGTGACAAACAGAAAAACGCGCGTGGCTAGTTCAAACTTGTATCTCCTGTTTCAGTGCTTTTTTGACAAAACTCAAAATATGAAACTTGTAGAGCATCAAACAACGATTTCAACCATATAAAACATTAAATCTAACTCTCAAAGACCAGAGAGAATTTCTCTGGCCCTAATTTCTAACCTAGATTTTTCAGAAAGTTCATGGATGAAATTCTCCTAGCACGATTAATATAAATGAAAACTGAGCATATGTATGGTTTCAGGGCAATGAGTACAACATCTTTTATTCATAAACCTAAGGCTAAATGTTCCTAAATAGAGATATAGAAGTTCATGAAATACTTGTTTCAGTTGAGTTCGAGTTGGACAATGCAACAACTTTCAATGAGACCTGGGGTTCTTTTGAGCTTGCTTGATATTCCCTGAACCTTCCCCAATGCTTGGTTTGTTTTGGACTGGCCTAAATCTCTCCACAGAACTCAACCTGCAAAGCTTCAAATCAAAAATGGTGATGTGTGTAAATGGAGTTACAGTAGCTTGTGAATGGTCTAGACAACTTAGGTATATTTTTTGGAATGTGTTTGAAGTGATTTGGGACAAAACGCACAAGGGAATTTGATTGTGGCTTGTGATTTGTAGAACTGACCCTGTTTTGGGCAGAAATGAAGATTTTGTGCTTAAGGGTGTTTTTGGGATGAAGGGCTCGTGTTCTTGTCTTACTAGGATGTGTGAAACCTGTTTGAAAAATTTGCTTGAGTTCAATATATCAGATATGTGTCTCCTTGACCTTTTGCACAATGCCTTAGTTTTGAAGCAAAGATGTGAAGTGACTAAGCTATGACCTGTACAGGCTAGCTCCAAGCATGCTTAAGTTAGTGTACTATGCCTGAGATTAGGGAACTTGTTTTCTGCAAGGAAAGAAGTCCAAGGCTCAAGAAAATGCAATTTGACATAAAGCTGCCTTTATGAAAATGGAAGTGCCATCTTTATGCCTAAAATGGAAATGTTCAATGTACAATGCTCCCTTGATCAGAATAATTCCAATGTCCAATGTATTTGCATTCAATTTTTAAGTGTAAATTGGTTTAGAGGCCTGTAATTATGTACTAAGCTAGTTTGGTCAGATTTGCAACTTGGTATGAACATGTATTGGCCATGGTTACAAAGTGAGTTTTTGCCAACTTCAAGCATTCGATTCTCCCTAACCACAAATTTGTTTGAGGAGTTCTTGGACAATTTGGAAAGCTTGCAACATGTACTGTAATCCATATTTGAAATGCAACTTGAGAATCCAAGTGGAACCATGTGAAAAATGGCCAAGAAGATGGGTCAAAATCCTACCTAAACTAGGGCAAAATTTCTCTAAGTTAAAAGTTTTAGGGACCCTTGTTCCAAAAATCATAACTTGAGATCCAAGCTTATTTTGAGAAAACTTTGTGAATAAAAGTTGTAGACTATGTGATGGACAACAACTTTCATGTTGTAAGTTTTGTTTGAATCCATTTTCATCTTGGTGAAAATGTGGGGCAAAGTTAGGAAAAATTAAGAAAATTTTATAACTTAGAAAATTTCTAAGTTATGAAATTTTTCCATTTTAAACCCTAATTTGCAATTTTGGGTTTCTTGATGAACAAGTTTCATAATTTTACATGTCTTGATGAAAAATGACCCTTGGCACTTGATTTTGACCAAAAAGTCAAAGTTTGGCTTTTCAGTGTACAGTCAGATTTTGATCAGTTGACTGAAAAATTCATCTGTCAATCCTATGCATTTGAGATCTTTTGAACTTGTTGAATGGGTCAAGATAATGTCATTAAGTCCTTGAGTCCATGGTTGAGCTTGATTTGCCATTGGTTAGGTCAAACAGTCAAAAATTGCCTTTGTACAGTCAAAACCCTAAAAATGACCATTTTGCCCTTTTGGTGATCTGATCAAATTTCTTGTGGAATTATGGTCCAAACTTGATCAAATGGTTCATATGAGTTCATAATGTTGATGTGGGTCAAAATTCATGATGTTTGACTATCAATTGGCCACAGTTGACTTTTTCCCCAATACAGCTGATTTCTAAGTCAACTGTCCAATTGACTGGGCAAAAATTTCTCCAAGGCTTGAAACTTGGTATGGACAAACTTGTGAGTCCAACATGAAGTATGAAAGTCACCTTGGGTATGGTAGTTCAAAACATCCCTGTGCAAACTCAAACCTTAATTTAGGTCAATAATGCAAGGAGGTGTCTTGAGCAGAGCAAACCCTAGCTTGATCTTGAGTTCCAAGAGCCTTGTGATGAGAAATGTTGATAAAATGAGAGGGAAAATTTTGGGGTACAACAGTAACTTTGCAGCAACATGTTGAATAATATGTTTCAAGTTATTGATTCAACATATCGAATGTGATGTCCTAACCAAAAGTATATGACATCTGGTCTGTTACAGTTTTACAGTTTGGAAAATATTTCAACTTACAGTTTCAACATGTCTAATGTGATGTCCTAACCAAAAGAGCAGGAGATCTGGTTTGTTACAGTTTAGCAGTTTGAAAGATGTTTCAACTTTCTATTTGAACATGTCGAATGGGATGTCCTAACTAGAAATATAGGACATCAGGTCTTCTACAGTTGACAATTTGGATTCAGTTATTGTGATTTAATTACTGAATATTCTAAAAATATTTAGTAATCCTATGTGGCATCCAAGATTGATAAATTAGAGATTTTATGTTGGTATTCAAGATGTTCAAAGTTTCTAAATATGGAGACATTTTAGGAAAGTTTTGATTGAAGACCTATTTTCTTGGAGAAGTTTATGCACACTTTGTGCAGTCTCACTGCTGCGTTTTTTAGGCCCAAGTCTAGTTGGGAAACAAGTTATAAATATAAGTGTTTGTATCCTGGGAAAGGTACCAGCCGACAATATAACTTTCATATTATTAGGGTTGAGTCTGTAGCCATTCTCTAGGAGAGTTGGTATATGTGATCCACTCGGGTTGTGAGTTGGACTGTTGTTCCTTGATTTGTAAGGTTTTGTTCTCACTCAAAAGCCTTTAGGTAATGAGTTAAGTATTGTTCTTGGAGGAAGCTTTTAAGAAACTCCAAATTGTGTTCTTAGTCGATATTCTTGGCTATGTATTGTCATGGAAGTGTGTCTTCTAGTTTTGCTGTCATAGAAGTGTGTATTCCTGTTTTATCCAATTGATATCTATGATTGATGAGGGCCTCATATCTAGGTGAGTCTTAGATAGAAGTATAACAAAGGTAATGATTAAGTGAGAAGTTGTAAATGGGGGAGTTTAGCTTTGAATTGATACTATTATAGTGGACTTGTCCCTGGCTTGGTACGCCTCTAGAGTAGGAGAGTTGCTCCAAACCGAGTTAACAATTATGTGTGTTATTTATGCTTTTCAGTACTATTTTATATGTTTATACCTTGCCTGTGTGTTTTAAGTCGGATCAGATGTCCCAACATGTCATAGGACATCTGAAGTTTGATATACCAGAATTTCAACTATGAGTATTTAATGATTCCATTTTGTGTGTCTAATGTACCTAAAGTGTTCATGGAGTACATGAATGGAATATTCTACCTGTACTTAGATCAGTTTGTTGTTGTGTTCATCGATGATATTCTGATATATTTGGAATCATATATAGACCATGCAGAGCATCTGAAGGTTGTGTTGCATACGTTGAAAGATAACAAGTTGTATGTGAATTTATCTAAGTGTGAGTTCTGGTTGAAGAAAGTGAGTTTCACTGGTCACATAATTTATAGTGGTGGTATATCAGTTGATCCATCGAAGATAGATGCAGTCTTGCAGTGGGAGACTCTAAAGTTTGTCACTGACATCAAAAGGTTTATCGAAGGCGTTTTGAAGTTGGCATTTCCTTTGACTCAGTTAACTCAAAAGGTTCAAGCTTTTGTTTAAAGTATGCAGTGTGAAGAGAGTTTACAAGAACTTAGGAGGAAATTGACATTAGCACCAATTTAGATTTTTCCAAGTCCAAGTGAATCCTTTGTTGTGTATTGTGATGCTTCGAAGATGGGTCTAAGTGGTATGCTCATGCAGAATGGTCAGGTCTTTGCTTATGCTTTTAGGCAAATGAAATTTCATTAGGGGAACTACCCTATGCATGATCCGGAGTTGGTAGTTGTGGTTTTTGTTCTCAAGGTTTGGAGACATTATTTGTTTGGTTCCACATTTAAAGTGTTTAGTGACCATAAGAGCTTAAAGTATTTATTCGATCAGAAGGAATTAAATATGAGGCAGAGGAGGTGGCTTGAATTTATGAAGGATTATGATTTTAGTTTGAGCTACCATCCGGGTAAAGAAAATATTGTAGTTGATGCTTTGAGCAGAAAGTTCTTGCATATGTCGACATTGATGGTTCGAGAATTGGAATTGATTGAATAATTTAGAGATCTCAGTTTTGTGTGTGAAATGACTCATAATAATGTGAATATGGGTATGTTGAAGCCGACTAGTGGTCGGTATTCTCGAAGAAATCAGAAAAAGCCAGAAGTCATATTTGAAATTGATTGATCGACTTGTGTGAATAAACCAGAGTAATTGAGATGATTTAGAATTGACGAGAATGGTGTTATGAGATTCTGCGGTAGAGTTTGTGTTCCAGAGGTACCCGAACTTAAGAAGAGTATTCTTGAGGAAGGTCACATGAGCGGTTTGAGTATTCATCCTAGTGCTACTAAAGTTTATCCAGATCTGAAGAAGAAGATATTTTGGTGGCCAAGAATGAAAAGAGATATTTCCATTCTTGTGGACTCATGTTTGACTTGCCAGAAGTCAAAGATCGAGCATTAGAAGTCGTCTGGGTTGATGCAACCATTGAATATTCCAGAGTGGAAGTGGGATGATATTTCCATGGACTTCATGATGAGTTTTTCGAAGACTTCTAAGGGAAATTATCCAATTTTGGTTATGGTGAATATATTGACTAAATCAACACATTTTATTTTGATAAATATTAGTTATACATTGTAGAATTTAGTTAAAGAGTATATTGAAAAGATTTTCAAGTTGCACGATATTCCTTTGAGTATTGTTTCAGATAGAGATATGAGATTTACATCGAGGTTTTGGGAGAGTTTGCAGGAAGCTATGGGTACTAAGATAATGTCAGATGGAGAGGACTATCTATCATTTGAAGGATTTGATAAGGGCTTGTGTTTTGGAGTATGGAGGTAACTGGGACAGTTACTTACCATTTTTTGATTTCACATACAATAATTGTTTCCATTCTAGTATTGGAATGACATTATTTGAGGCTCTGTATGGTATGAGGTCTAGGACACCTTTGTGTTGGTATGATTCCAGTGAGAGGGAAGTGTTTGGACCGAAGATCGTGCAACAAACTACTGATAAAATAAAGATGATCCAGAAGAAGGTGAAAGCATTGCAAATCCATTCGAAGATTTGTCATGATAAGAGGAGGAAATCACTTGAGTTCCAAGAGGGGGATCATATGTTCCAGCGAGTTACCCCGGTAATTAGTATTGGTCGTGCTTTTAAATCTCGATAGCTCATGTCGCGTTTCATTGGTCCTTATCAAATTTTGAATAGAGTAGGAGAAAGCACCTACAGAGTTTCCTTATAGTTATTCCTTTCGAATCTTCATGATGTCTTTCATGTGTCGCACTTGCAAAATTACATTCTTGATCTGTCTCATGCGATTCAAGTGGACGATGTGCAAGTTAGAGAGAACTTGACTTTGGAGGCATCTCACTTAAGAGTACAAGATCAAGAAGTGAAGAACTTGATAGGAAAGGAAATTGCGTTGGTTAAGGTAGTATGGAGGGGACATGTTGGTGGAAACATGACGTGGGAGCTAGAGAGTCATATGAGGGAGTTGTACCCGACTCTGTTCGTTTCAGGTAATATTTTAGGGAGAAAATGCTATAAGTAAGGGAGAGTTGTAAGGTTTTCTTTAAATGATTTATTTAATTGATTTTGTGTTTTATTTAATTAATTAAAATGATTTTTATGTGCTATGAATTATGTTTGGTGAAATCTATATGTTTATGTGATGTTTGGTATTGGTAGAGTATGGTTATTTAATTAATTAAATAACTGGAATTAAAATAATATTAATAATTAAAAAAATAAAGGTGTGGTTGTGAATTTTAAAAATAATATAAGTCAAGGATAATGAGGCAAGGAATAAAGGAGTTAGGCCAAAGTGATATAATTAAAATATTATGATTAGGTTTTGGAATAAAAAGGGTTTAGGGAGAACCTAATTGTGTCAGTGTGTGTTATTTTGGAGAATTAGATAAAAAGGAAAGAGCGGTAACCTAGGGCTTGAGGAAAAAGTAGAAATCATCATTGTTGTAGAGCGTGCTTTGTTGAAAAATTCAAGATGAATGGGGAGATTACTCTAAATACGATATCAATTGCATGATTGGGTAGGGAGAAGTCCTTAATTGTCATTAGGTTTTATCTAATTTTCTTCCATTGATGAATGATGGATGATATGAATGTGATTCTTATGATAACATGAGATAAATGTTTTGATTATTGTGAAATTCGTGTACTGATTTTACCATGAAAGTTATATGTTTTGATTCATGAAGGTGGTATGAGTTGGGTTCATATGTGCTATGTGTGATTGGTGTTTAAGGTGTTATAAATCATGATAAATCGATGGATTTTAAGAGTATTTGATGGGTATGTAATGGTTTGATTGTTATATGTATTCTGGTTGATTTAGGCGTTGGAGATGGAAAAATCGGAGTTGGGATAAATTTGTTGCAGAAAAACACATAAAATTGCTTTTGCTACAGCTTGACAGTCGTCACGCTCATGACGACTGGATCATTACGCATTCAAGATGGCTGACAATTGTCAGCAAAGTGGGATGAGTATACCTCTGTTGTACCCATAGGGTGATGGTCGTCACCCTCATGACGGGTTGGTTGTCAGGCTGCCAGAAGGGAGATGTTTGCTCAATTTGTGTGTTTCGAGCTTTCAGTTCAGAATTTCCATGTTGTTTTGTTGTTTGAATGATAATTGGCTACTATTTTTATGTTGTTTGGTGAGTTTTAATTAATTAAATAATTTAATCGAGTAATTGGTTGATGATGAAATTGCACTGTTGTATGATGATTACGTGATTGAGATTTGTAGTGTGTAGTTCAGATGTGGGGACTACTTTGTTGTTGTCGTGCATTATATGTTGAGTTCTTGTTGTTCCATAAATATATACATGCATCATATGTTATCAATATTGTGAAAGAGGCGAGTCACGAGTTCAGATAAGGGGACTAGTGACTTGTTCGGAGCTCAGATGAGGGAGCTCGAGGTTTAGATATTGGACTTGATTCGTACGAAAAATATTTGTTGAGTTGGTACCACATGCATGAGTTAAGTCATTGGCTGCATTGCATTTCTTATTGGTTGTGTAAATGGTTTTCTTGGTGATTGTGTATTATTGAGTTTTTTTGCCTAACATAGATGAGTTATGCTGATTGATGTAATTGAGATGTATGAAAGATAATATATTTATGATAGGATACCCTTGTATTATTTTACACCATTATATATTTTGAGTGTATTATCACTCCTCTGTTGTTTGTGGTGTTTTGTGCTTCTTCTTAAGGTTCAGACAAGCAAGTAGATGAGTAGTTTCTTTTGAGTTGAAGGATGGTGTTGAGGTTATTCTTTCTTTTCTGTTTTATGCGTTTTAGAATTCGTTGCTCTGATCTGTAACACATGGTGGGAGAATGTTATTGTTTAATTTTTTATGAGTTGTTTTTGCAAGAGTTAGACTTTGATACTCCTAGTGTTTTGAGTTGTTGTGAGGTTGGAGGCTTTTATGCCATAACTGAGTTAATTTAAATAATGTTTATTATAAGATTTATTTAAATGATGATTTTTTGTTTTATTGATTAATTTCGCTGCGATGAGCCTAAGTAAAGGTGATCATGTGCTGACATGTGTTTTTAATTATATGTTTTTATTTAAAAGTGTTACAGAGCAGGTTGTTGAGGAGATTTTGTGTGAAGAAAATGTGCACATCAAGTCCTCTCACACTTCATAAGAGATTTTCACTATTGTTAGATATTTGTAGAAGCCTCACACCAAGACTTCTCCTACAATCTTCTAACAATAACAAAGAAGCACACCACTTCCTTGATTTTATAAAACACCAAAAACTATGGTAGACTTTGAATAACCATGATTTAAAGCGCCTTTTTCAATAATCACAAACATTATGATGATTATCACATATACCACAAAGCAATGCCACTTTCTGTTTAAAATACTTAGAAATCACACCACTTTATATTACAAACAAATGTCACCACATACTTAGTGATCAATACAAATTATGAATACAAGTTTGAATAATCTTTTCAACTTGACTTGAATTCCATATAACAATTTTAATCTTCTCTTCCACTTGAATACAATTCAAGAATTTATATATCTTAAGTGCTCAATATGTTTAAGAAAATTTTATATGATGTATGAAATTTATGCACAAAAATGTATGAACACGTAGAAACAATAGATGAATTGTTTGAAAAATAAAATGGGAATATGTGATTTGAAATATTAAAATTATTTATTTAAATACATCACAAGATTCCTCTTAAATGAGTAGCAATGCTTGAAAAATATTCACGATTAATTGCAATGATGTGTGAAATGGTTTCCTGAACATGTGCAATGAATAGGTATTGAAAAGATTCAAATTTTTCAAAAAGCTAAAGGTGACAACTGATTGTCATTCCACTACAATAAATTGTTGCAAGTTATACATTCAAAATTATTCAAATTTTACACATGAAAATTGATTGCCATAAGAGTACAATTGATTGTTCCTCATCAAAAGCTCAAATTTTGATTTGGTAGCAGCTTCATGACAATCGATTAGTCCAATGTGATAATCAATTGTTCCAAACAAAAACTTGAAATTTTGTTAATTTCAACATGCGCAATGTATAGAAATCATGTATGAATGCTATAGAAATCTTAGCATGGGTTAGATGAAATTTTATGAGCACCTAACATATATACACAAATGAATTTTCATTGGTACCTTAAGCTTCATGATTCAATCTTTTGATTTTCAAAGCTTATGAAATCTTGACAATTGAATCCAATATTTTTCTTCTTTAATTTTTCTTCAATGATAAGCTTTTGTCTTTATCAAAAATAAGTTAAGATAGATGGACATCTTTTTCACAATCTTCCCCTTTTTGACGATGACAAAATATATTGATGAGAAATTTTTGCTTGACACTTGGTTGCTCCACTTATCTTGTGTATCTCCCTTTATCTTGCATATATCCCCCTTAATCTTGCAATTTATGCCTTTTTCTTTGGTATTCTGAAAAACAACAACAACAACAACAACAATCATCTCTCTTCTCCCCCCTTTTAACATAATCAAAAATAAAAAGAGTAATATCTAAAAGAGTATAATAATATAATGGAAATGATACATTAAATATAAATATACTTATCTTATTCACAATTGGATGTTAATGTTGATACAAAGTAATGTTCTTCAAATCATATTTAATCAAATGAAAGTCTTAGAACTACCATATCATATGGCCTTGTATTTTAAAAATTAATATTGATTTGACACTATTAGCATATGGTATTCAAGTACCTACAAAAATTTTAATAGTACTTTATAGGTACCTAATATTCTTTGGATCCTCTTTGGTTAGTTCCCTTCCTTATCCATACATACTCACATAAGGAACAACATTTTTTTTATGTAGCAAGCCTTATGGGTATGGCCTTTTGTATTACAATAAGAGCATGTAGGCTTAAAAATATGATTCCTTTTATATACATAAAAGTTATTTCTTTCATAAGAACTTTTATGATGATTTACAACATGTCCTTTCTTTGATTCTTTATTGTTGAATTTGCTAGTAGCCTTTATAAAGATAATTTGACTTGTACTAGGTTAATCAAAAATAGAAAAAGCAAGTCCACATTTATTACTTGAATACTTAACACGCTTTTAAACCAATTTGACATTTTTCATATTTCTTGATCACTTGGTTTAGTTCAACAATTTTAAGTTTATGATCTTGACATTTATTGCATATAGAACTTTTTACTTTTTTCTAATTCTACTCGTGTATCATTAGCCAGATGTTCTAGATTTAAAATAGTTTTTGTTTTGTTATGTGAATTGTCTAGAAAGTTTCAAAAAATTCTTCATGTAATTCATGAAAAGCATTTTATAGTTCATAATATGAAGGTCTATCATCATTTTTATAATAACTAACCTCATGTTCTTCATAACTTGAATGATGTGATGTCATCAATTCTTTGTTTGCATGATCTTCATCTAAAGATGAACTTATTTCTTTGTCATCCCATGCTACATATGTTTTCTTTGGACTTTTTTTCCTTCTTGCTATTGAATTTATTCTTCTTATGAAGTATAGGGCATTCACTTTTGACATGTCCTCTTTTTCCACATTCAAATCACGTAGCATTCCTCCTTGGTGCTTCTTTAGGTCTCATTTTTGTTATCATTTCCTTCTTCAAGAACTTTTCAAATTTCTTGACTAGAGAATCATCTTCATCACTATTGGATTGAGATTCACCCTCTTGATCACTATCATGGTCTTTGACTCTAGTTTTCAAGCCAATATTTTTAGAATTCTTTTCTTGATCTTCATGTTTCTACTATCTTTTAAGTTCTATCTTATGTTCTTGAAATTTACCGAACATTGTTGTAGAAGATATTTTAGTGACACTTTTCTTTTTTGGTATTGTTGTCACTTTTGGTTCACACACCTTTGTCAAAGATCTAAGAACTTTGAGATTCAATTCATCATTTGTAAAATATTTTATAAGAACCATCAAATAATTTATTAAGTGAGTAAATCTCTTTTGTAAATCAATGATTGATTCACCGAGCTACATTCTAAACATTTTATATTCTTGTGATAAAGTACCCTTGGTTGATAAGGGGAACTAGTATACATCATTGTGTTCTTTATTTTTTGCATTGAAATTTTTCGCTTTACTTCATAAGTTCCTCAACATTTTTATGAAAAAATAATAATTTAAGAACATCTCTAAAATAACTGAAAAAATCTTAAAATATAATTCACCCCCACTCTTATATTACACTATATCCTTACATTTTGGAGATGGATTATGTTACTTTTAAAGTGTTTTTATTTAAGTGCAAGTGGATTGACAGTAACACTGGTGTATAAACTAACTAATTAATTAGGATCCACACGGGTTGATCTGTGAAAAAAAACTTATATGAATGAACTATTCATCATGGCATCCCAAGCAAAACAAATTTTTATGTCACTGATCTTTCTAACACCAGACAATCAATTTTTCTACCAGGAAAAACTATTTTTGATAGTGATGAAAATCAAAATTTAAATTTTAAGACCCCTTCTTTCGCAACATGTGTACCTCTCTATCTGAAGAAAATAATTCAGATGATGTGCATGCTATTCGTTATGACCATCAAGAAGGGATATAGGAAAACTAGTAAGTAAATATTTTATACGAGTTAGTAATATATATTTATTCATTTTAAACTTGTATTCTTCTGACTAGTATTTTTTTTTGAACATGTAGAGATGTCGAAGGATACCATATATTGCATGATTTTAGAAGTAAAAGTAAAAAAAATTAAAAACCCCTAAAGTAAGTGTTATTCTTGTGACATTCATATATGATTGCAAATTATTTATGTTAGTTGTAATTATTGATGCAATTTGTTGATATTGAAGTTTGAATGTTGTTATTGTTGTTAAGATCAATGGATTAAAGATTTAATGTTGTTGTTGTTGTTAATTATTCTATTTGGTTTTAAATATTGTTCAAATTATAGGTGTTTAACGACCAATTGCAATTTACAAAAGAAAATTTTTGGACGACCGTTCAAGAATTTGAATTTTTGTTTTTTATTTTGTTTGTTAATCATTTGTTTTAGTTTTGTTGTAAAATTATAAGCTGCGGGTCATTTTGGATTTGCAATTGGTGTAAACAATGAATATTTTTGATACAACATTTCTGTTTCAGAAATAGGCAAAAGGTACAATGTTTCTAATTGTGAATTGGACAAAAAAAAGTTCTGTAACATATGTTAAAACGAAAATATAGAAAAAATTAAATAACAATATTTTCCCCTCGGTTATTATAATAAACCAAGGTAATAAGACTGACTATATTACCTTAATTTTTTAATAATCAAGAGGAAATATGAGATACACCATCCAGTTCTGAAAATAATAAAAATGCAGTTGCTGGGGATCTAACTCATGACCAATAAGTCTTTCTCCTAAGTGAAATCTCGACCGAGGTAAAAAAATGGAGCAAATTTTATGACGCTCTTCGTGTGAGAACAAAGTTTGTTCTACATCTAACCTTATATTTTGATGATAACCTTACATGTTATCTTTAAGAATAATTGTATACTCTAAAAAGTTTATGTCTAGTGTATGGCTTTTTTCATGTAGGTTATGACTCTGGTAAGAAGGCATGTAACGTCATCAGGTTCTGAATGTAAGTACGAAGCGTGCCTAAGAGGGGGGAGGTGAATTAGGTACTTTAAATTTTTTCTAGTTTTAGTGATGAAGGATATTATTTTTCTGATTTATGATGTGGTTATGAAAGCAATAAAGAGCAGAAAAATAAACGACAGAAGGATGTATCCTAGTTCTCTTTACAGTCCGAAGGTACATCTAGTCCCCTTTCAACACGAAAGAGATTTTATTATTGTTTGGACTTGTACACGACCAACACAAACACCAAGAACAATCCTCTTGGATTTTCAGTAAGTACACTAAGAGAACAATCCTCCCTTAATGACTCTTTTGCTTCCAACAATACTGGACAACAAGGTTATAATAAGTATTTTGAATTTTTATAAGAGTTTGGGATGATATAGACAATGTATCAATTACTTGATTGATCTTTTCTTTCAATCATGCAATTAATAAAGATAATAGTGCTCAAGTGTTGATGAATATGGTGTGAATTTTCTGAACTGGTTTTGAAACTAGTGCAAAAAATTATTTGTGAAAGTTTGATAATCACAACACTTTGTTTTGATAATTTGAATGAATATAGTAAAGTTAAATTGAAAATGAAAGAGGTTATTTGAAATATGAAAGTATATTATTTATATAGTGCCTTAACACCCTTTTGAAAGTGTGTAATTTATTGAAACAATGCATCTTTCAAAAGATATTAAATGGAAGATGTTCAGATTTCAAAATAGATATTTTTGGCTCTGTCAACTAAGGAAATCGATTTTCTATATGGGGTAATCGATTTCCTGCGAAGCGTTGCAAAATCTCCTTAAATCTTGGAACAAATAGTACAAAGTTTCCTAAATTGTCTCAAAGCCCAATCTAGTAACCAATGTACAACTGGAGATACAAAATCTTATTCTAGATAAAATCTTCTTGACCTGCGAAATTTAATGAAGCATATCCAAAAGAAGTATTCCATAATCAAATCAAATCAAATATGTCAAGATTTAAAACAACATTTCCTGATGTACTGCAGTACCATATCAAGATGGCATGACATCTGCCTCGACATCTGATTGAAAAACACATAACCGTAAAATTGTTATGACATATGATAAAGATGTTAGAACATCTTACTCACCATCAACATAGAACAATATTCAGAAACATGCTTAGCTAAAATTTAGTCAACCATAAAAGCATGGAACTAACAATCTCCCCCTTTGGCACATTTTGGCAAAAACAACCAAAACCCAAAACAAAATATGGAGAGAGAAATAAAACCACCAACACAAATTGCACAAAAACATGTATCAAAGATACAACAGTTACATAACACTAGATACATGTTGATCATGTAAATTGTGTTCATGTGGAAGATATGGTAATTAGACTTTGTTGCTTCAGAAGTTGTAAACTGTCTGGAAGCTTAACAAAGATGTTATGTTACTTAGCATTCATTTTAGAAGTCGTGGACTATCTGAAAGGATTTCAATGTGTTCTTCAACAATGTTTGATCCACTATCTCAAGACTGTTCAGAAGTTATTAAATGTCTGAAAGTGTTTGTAACCAGGTTATATATTATCAGATTCTGATACTATAAAAGTTGTGAACTGTCTAGCAGTATAGTAATTATGTTGATAACCAAGTTGCTTCAAAGGTTTTGAACTGTTATAAGACATGGTCTAAAGACATGTTCGGAAGATATGGTCTAAGACATGGGCTAAGACATGTTCAGAAGACATGGTCTAAGACATGTTCGAAAGACGTGGTCTAAGATATGGTATAAGACATGTTCGGAAGATATGGTCTAAGACATGTTTTAAAGACATGGTCAGAGACATGGTCAAAAGACATGTTTAAAAGACATGGTTAGTCATGAAATAGTTCAGGTGCTGAACTCTCTGATGACATGATGATATGTGCCTTCTGGTGGTATAATTCTAATTTATGGAAGAACCACATATTAGTTCTGATGTTTGATGCAAGTCATCAAGACATTGACTAAACAAGTTCTAATGTCTCATGGTATTCTGATAGCAATCTAGCTTCTGATATGAAGACCATATATTTCTAGTCAGACGCTGATGAGCCGTCAATGAGAAGTATTCCTACTCTATGTTACTTTGTGTACTGCAAAATTCATTATGTGAGTCTTGGGCACATGGGAGACTCTAAACAAGCTTTAATGGAATTTTGAGTATTAACAGATCCATGGAAAGCCTGCTAGCTCTATTGAATTTGCGTTCCATGTTGATTACCCTGTATGAATTGTTCTATCAAAATATATAGTTTTGTCATCATCAAAAAGGGAGATATTGTAAGAACAAAGTTTGTTCTACATCTGGACTTGTGTTTTGATGATAACCTTACATGTTATCTTTAAGAACAATCGTATACTCTAACAGGTTTTGTCTAGTGTGTGGCTTTTTTCATGTAGGTTCTGACTCTGGTAAAAAGGCGTGTGAAGTCATCAAGTTATGAACTCAACACTCTGGAAGAATACCTTTGGTGTGTTATAAGTTAAGTCAAGATTAAGGAATGCATCTTATGTAATTGTTCTAAGGAAAGTTAGTAAAAGAGCTTCTGATCGTGACTTATTCAAGGAAGCTTTGGAGGCCTTCTAAAGCTTTACTTATGTTGTACCAAGTTCTGAAGACGCTGAAGACAAACGTTCTGCTGAACGAAGATCTGAAGACATTCTTCTAACAACCAAGTGCCAAAGAACTGAGAAGGCAATAGTTCTCTGAACAAGCTCTGAAAGGTTCTAATGACTTAGGTTCTGGAAGATACTAGTTCTAGTCCTTCAACGACATGCTTAATCAAAAATTATATCAGAAGCCTCTGAAGATATAGAAGACGAAGATCAAGACTAAAGGGATTGTTTGTGATGGTGAGTATAAAAATACAAAAATACATTGTGACTTCTACTATCTAGAGTGGCGCAATGATAGACCTTTTTACTGTTGTCTACCAGTCTCACCATGACCATTGAGAATAATACAATGTATTTGTATTTCCTATTCTACCTTCCAACATATATCTTCTTTTTAGCTATAAAAGAAGTACTTGGAAGAATTTGAAATCAACGAATCAGTTCAACAAATCTATACTAAACCGCTGCACAAAAACTCTTTAGAGAAATCTTATTTTGTATAGTTTTGCAAATAAGCAAGGAGTTGTTGCTCGTATCTTGCTATCAATATTTTTGTGTTGTTGTACTTAAACGTTGTGTAATCTGCTTGTGTAGAAGCATCTTTGTATACACATCTTGGTAATCAATTATTGTTGATAAATTTCTTGAGAAACTTTGTGTAGTCTAGATTCTCAAGAAGACTTTGGTTGCAGTCATAGTGGTTTGCAATAAGGATCAACAAACTTATTAGGGATTCTAATATGGTTGACCGAACTTATTGTGGTTGTTTGTAATCTGGTTTATTATAGTAGATTAAATTCTTATGTATAAGACAAATCACGTTGCGGGATAGACTGAAATAACTTAGTTAACAATGAACCAGGATAAAAATAATTGTGTTCATCTATTTCTATTCACTTGTTATCTTTGTGTTTTGAGTTGCAAAAAGATTATATTTGATGCAACCCAATTCAAACCCCCTCTTTCTTGTGTTTCTCGCACTTTCACTTCGTTATCCCACATATGAAACAATGGTAAAATCTATTTTCCAACCGAGGTAAAAGGAGTCATTTGTAGTAGTGACGTAGTCATGTATTGACAATCATTTGATCAATATCAAATGGTTGTGATTAAAAGGAATATGTATATTTAAAATTATAAAATAAAATTTAAATCTCTTTTAATAAATTGTCTGATCAAGATTGAATGACCACGAACATAATGATTGTGTGATTGCATGAAAAAGCACGAAATCTATTTTCTATTATTTGACCTAAGAAATAAAAATTGAATATATATGCATAACAAAACTGACCTCAGTAGTTGGTGGAATATAAGTCACCAACTTAGAGGTTATTAAGAGAAGAGTGACATATATATATATATATATATATATATATATATATATATATATATATATATATATATATATATATATATATATATATATATATATATATATATATATATATATATATATATAACTGAAGTCTGTTCAAATTATCATTTAAGGTATGTAATTGATTAACTAATCAATAAAAGTACTCCCTAAAAGTAGGGTTACTTGAGCTAGGTAAATAATAAACTTAAACTACATTACGAAACACGTGTGTCAATTAAGTACATAATACATCAAAAAGAGAAATTACTAGGGTGTAGATGTTCCTGAGGTTGTTTCTACCAACACTCACTCAGAATTGATTGCCAAGATGAGAGAGTTTAAGCTCACAACTATTATTGACATCCCTATTGCCATAGGTGCTCGAAGTGGAACAAAATTTTCAAAAGGGTCTATCACATCACCAATTACACGACCAACAACGAGAGTATTCCTACTACTACCCGCCATATGTGGTTCTCAAATTTCTATGTATGCTCAAATATAAGAGATTGAATCATGTATTAATTATCGCAAGGTTTGGGGGCAAATTTCGTGTACAAATTAATTTATATGACTTTTGAGAAAAAATAAATATAAACCGAAGTGCATTTTTCTTTTACTCCATTTATCTTGAATTATAAGACACTTTGCAATAAAAGATTGTCCTAAATTATGAATTCTTTTACTATTTCAATATAACGTTGATCGATATTTTCTTAAATTGATACTTTTTTAATATATCATATATCGTTTATTACTATTTCTTTTTTCAATTATTCAATTTTTTTCATGTGTAATAAATAAAGTACGATATTGTAAAATTATTTATGATTTCACTTTTTCATATAAAATTAACTGTGTTTTTAATTTAGGTTAAATGTGTAAAATATCTTATAATTTGAGAGTGATGGAGTAGTTTTTTTTTATCTCACATTAAAACTATTGCAATAGCAGTGGCAAACAATCATGTTTGTCTCTTTTATGTCTGTCCAACAAAAACTCAAAAAAAAAAAGACAGGATGAGGTAGATATATTTGAGAGTGTAGAGATAAAAGTTTGATCCACCCGAAAAATAAAACAGTGTAAGGCAGATCTGCATAAATTTTACATTTTAATCTTAAAAATTATAAAATTATATGTTAATATCTGTGCCACAAAAATCTTAAATAAAAGAATAGACAGAACATACAGACATGTTAAAGAATATTTATTTAAAACTTTCAATTATCAAAAAAAAAAAAAAAGATAAAACATATATGTCCGGTCTTTCAAACCCATTTTACCGCCCAGTCGGAATCAAATTTTTAGACATGGTAAAATAACAACTAATTAAAGTTGTCCACCTAGCTATATGTATGTTAAAAA
>CATIWC010001579.1:0-281392 GCA_948472305.1 Vicia faba | reverse complement strand
GTTGTCAGCTGAAGAAAGCAATAAATGATAAACTGTTTTCTTTGACTGACAACATTAGGAAGTTATCCCAAAATTAAAAAATTTCCTTCCAAGAGGTGGAAACAACAACGACAACAATAAGAACAACATTATCACCATCATAATCATCATCATCATCATCATCATCATCAACAACAACAACAAAACTATTATGTGTGATGAATAACACACTTGCTTGGATTTGAAGCATGTCCCGGAATTTGAAAGGCGTCACTTTTAAAGAAATAAAAACATAAACTGCAGTTGCTGGGATTCGAAGCATGTCTCCAGAATTAGTTCTCCCTTCAGTTATCTACTAAAATCAAAGGATTAGATGGTATTTAAAAAAAAAGTAAACATAAAACATTGCGCGTCTAGGAATGGAACCTCAGTTTTGGTTGGATGAGATGAAAGCGTTGTCATAAAAAAGTATTATTTGTAGTAGTGTAGGATCTCACTTCCTCTTGAAACTTGTTTTTCTCACTTTTCTTGAAAATCAAGTAACATAGCCATTAGCTTGTAACTTGTACTTCTGACTCTCAAAAGCACTCAAACCGTTTTGCTTATACATACACAAGTTATTTGCCACAAATCACACGCATGCTTAAGCCCTGAAAACACCAAGAACACAAAATCACCAAAAATACTTCAAACTTGCCATTTCTGAGTTTTGAATCCATCCTCCAAATTTGCTCGTACGTTTCTTGGCCTTTTACTTTAAAAGCTTCTAAATAACATACACAAACAATCCCAACACCTGCAACACCACTGTAACACCTCCATCATCATCCACCATTTTTAAAAACAACACCTTGCACCTTGACTTCTCCAGAACTCCTCAGGCACTTTCAGCTCAAGCTAAGTATCACATTAGCTTCCTGGAACTTGAGGAAGCTAATCCAATCAATGAAACTCACTAAAAGCTTCTCAAACTCCAAACATGATACCCTCTTGCAAGGTAAATTTTCTTACTTTGAAACTCTTCATACAAGCATCATTAATGGTTTGTTTGTGAATGAAAAACGTAGATATCATTGCCCTAAAGCTAACCATGTCCATAATTTTCATTTATAATGTTTGAGCTTAGAGAATTTTAAGATTGAAGTTTCTGGAATTTTTAGGGTTCAGATTAGGGCCATTTAAATTTATGCTTGTCTTTGATCTATAATTTTATTACTTTGCATTTCTGAAATTGTGAGGAAATTTGCTACAAGTTTCCTGTTTACACTTTTCATTTTTGTTGAGAATTGAATAAGATACAGAGGTTCTGGCTGGGCGAGAGGTTGAAGATGAAGTTGGCCTCAAGAACATGTTTACCATATATATTTATGGTTTGATTTATATAAACTGATGTATAGCCACCCCAGTGGTAGAAGCGCGCGCCTGTGACTATAGGGACATGGGTTCGAGCCCCAGTGGTACCCTTTTGAATTTTTTTTTGCATGATTTCTCACATATTATGATTTTTTGGCAGCGCTGAGCCTCACACTTTTGGGCCTTTTGTTTTTTTTCACTTCTGACCCCCTTGCTGGCTTTTCACACCCTGGCCCATTTTATTTCTTTTTTCTCATTTTTATTTATTTGTTTTCTTAAATATATTATCTAATATTAAAAAAATCAGAAAAAAAATAAAAAAACATTAGATTTATAATTTGACTTTGTTTATTTATTTTTTACGCAAAAAATCATTTTATTTAATTATACTTCATTTATTTTACTAATTTATTTGTAGATTTAATTAGAAACTAGGTTTTTTTAAATTATTTTCTTTTATACAATTTAAATATATTATTTTAAAATATAAAAAGACCAAAAATATTTTATAATACTATAAATTATTTTTAAGACAAAAAATACCAAAAATATTCTTCTTATAAACTTAATTTCTTTTTTAATCAATTAATAGATTAGGGTTTTGTTAATTTCTTTTCCTAGTAGATTTAGGTTTTTACTTTTTACTAATTTATTTAATTATTTTTCTTTTAGTTAATTAGTTTAAAAAAAAACCTTTTTCCTAAAAAAATCCAAAAAAAACATCCATTTATTTTACATTTACATTCTTGTATATTTATTCATTTTGTACATTATTTATTTCGATTCTTGTACAAATTCAATATGGTTGTAATAGATAATTAGGCTTTATTTTCTTGCAATCCCCCATTTATGATTTGTACACCCCCTCCCACAAGTATTGTAATAGCGTAGTAATTTTAAATTCCGCAATTTATCACTTTATATACAAATGCTAGTAATTAGGGTTTGTATGGAAAGACTAAAACCAATCAATTAGAGAACCCTAATCAAAGACAAAACCAAGCATGAAAAAAAATACACTTGCACACAAGAACCCCTAGGGTAAATCCATTTGGTTTCCTTACAAAATGGTCATATTATGCATGTGAGGTATCTTAGCAAAAAAAAAGCAAAATATAAGATCATAATCCCTCGATGACGCTATCTATGTTTCCTTTCAAATGATCTTAGTCCCTAAAAGAGAATGCTAAGATACCTTGCAACATTGCTAATCATAGTTATACGATGATCCACGCCCATCCCGTTTACATCCAAAGATAGGGTTACTTACCAAATCAATGGTAAGATAACAATGTCATAGAAAAGATGAAATGAATATGAAAGACTTTTGAGTAGGTAGAATGCTCCTAATTACTTGCTCCATTTCAAAACAAAGACATCCTTGCTATTTTCAAAAACAAACACCTACACTTTCAAAACATCTTACAAATTTGAAATTTTTTTTCAAAAGATCAAACACTTTGTATACATTCTTACGAACGAGAATCATTACAAAGTTTGCCTAAACAATGGCCTCTTTACAAAATACTTTCAAAAAACCACACAAAGCACAATTTCAAACAAAAGCAAGTGATCTAGAAAAGTAACTAAGAGCCCATAGAAAACCATGGATGAAAAGGGTGCTAATACCTTCCCTTTTCATAATCTACCCGTCGAACTCAAGAAACAATCCGAGTCAACTCTCTCTTGGATAAAAGAAAAGTTGGTGGCGACTCTTGCTAACCGTAACATTTGCGATAAAACGCAAAACACCCAAGTCAACTCTCTCACCGTATCACAAGTAGAAACACAAGTAACATGATTAGTTGTATCCTTCTTACCATTTTTTATTTTCCAGATTCTTCTCTTTATAGAGTTATCTCTGGATTGGGAAGAATACCTTTGATAACCATATAGCATGAAGCAGAAGGGCTTTATATGACCATATTTTCCATAAAAATGACATTTCCAAGGATGAAAATTCGCATTGTTCTAGGTTCTTTTTCCCTTGGAAGAATGTTGGAACATTTTGTCTGATATTGCAGCTTTATCCTCCTTCTTTCCATCATGTTCTGTCACATAGTTCTTTCTTTTATAATTCATGGGCTGATAGGCAAAGTCTCCACTAGTGGATTGTTTTCTTCCTTCTCCTATTTAAATAACTTTATCCAAAGCACTAGACCCACAATTATCAAGTTTAGAGATTAACAAGGTTACCTTTTTCTCAATATAAGAGTTTGTATATAGAAGATTTTATTTTTCTCCCTGAAGTTGAGTTATGACCTTCTTCTGCGCTTCATTCATCTTACACACTTCTTCACTTTTCACACATATATCTTTATAGAGATTTACCAGTTCTTTATAGGCAAGTTCCTCATCACATAAATTCGTATCATATTCATACCTGCCAATCATAGTTAAATTCTTTATAGATTCCATACTTTTACCATTACTACCCTTCCTGGTGTCAGAAGAAATGTTCTGAACATATGGTTCTGATCACATCTTGTCTAGTATCTGGTTAAATTCCTTTGTAAGGAGCATAAATCCTTTTGATAGTCCTGCATTAGAGTCAAGATTACTAGCACTATTCTCGTTCTTCTTCTCATATCTTTCACTCATTTTTCAACTCAAAGATTTTAAGAGATCCGATAAGTTCCTCCATTTTCAAGATTTTGTCATCTTGAGCCTCCTCAATGGCTGTAACCTTCATGTCAAATTTTTTAGGTAAATATCTAAGAACCTTCCTTACTAGTTTTTCTTTTGACATTCTTTCTCTCAAAAGGCTTGATTCATTAGCCACTTCAAGAGTCTTCATATGAAAATCCTGAACAGTTTCATCATCATTCATTTTTAAGATTTCAAACTTGGTAGTGAGAAGTTGTATCCTTGAAATCTTTACTTTGGATGTCCCTTCATGAGTTTTCCTAAGTATTTCCCATGCATCCTTGGCTATCGTACATGTACTGATCAGCCTAAACATATTTTTGTCAACTCTATTGAATAGAGCATTCAAAGTCTTGAAATTTCCAATGGATTCTTTGTCATCATTTTCATCTCATTCTTCTTTAGGTTTAATAGATTCCTTTCCCTCTTTGTCCTTCACCACTGGGTGTATCCATACTTTTAAAACAGCCTTCCATACTTTGTTGTCCAAGGATTTCATAAAAGGTACCATTTTGACCTTCCACCAATCATAGTTTGAACCATCCAACAATGGTGGCTTATTGTACTATCATCCTTCTTTCTCCATAGTCCCATAAAATATATCCCTTGAAGCTCACCTAATAAGTAGAACAGGGTGCCTGCTCTGATGCCAATTGAAATTCTAGTGTGATCGATGGGAATAAAACTGACTGTTTTGGAATGCTGGTTCGCGTTTGCGCTTGTTTTTGCA
Organism: Vicia faba; assembly: GCA_948472305.1. Classification (NCBI taxonomy): domain Eukaryota; kingdom Viridiplantae; phylum Streptophyta; class Magnoliopsida; order Fabales; family Fabaceae; genus Vicia; species Vicia faba. Next base: position 276,684 of record CATIWC010001579.1, on the reverse strand, counting down.
AAATGCCGCGGTAAGAAAGAGTCTCCACCGTCTTTTATTTTATCCAACAAGGAAAGGACAAAAGCACAGAAAATTTCCTTTTTGAGATGTTTCTCGGGTTCGGGAGGTAGATTATAGAAAGGGAAGGTGTTAGCACCCTTTCTATCCGTGGTTATCCATGGGCTCTTAGGTACTTGCTCATTATGTTTTCAAAAGTTTGCCTTTCTTTGTGATTGTGGGTTTGAAGAGAGTTTTTTGTTTGAAAGGGGTGTAAGTGCGAAAAGTTTTTGTTTTGTTTTAAAAGGAGCAAGTACTTAAGAATCATCTACCTACTCAAAAAGGAATTAAACTGTACAAGCGTCCTTTAGACAATGCTATCCCATTATTGAGGAGTAGGTAGCATCGTCGTTGGAGTTTTTTGGGTCAATTCGATTAAGGGACGTGTGGTCACTAAAGCAATGTTAGGACGCCTTAGCGGTAACCCTAATGTCTTAGATCATTTTTATCCGAGGCAACCGTTTCGAGGAAACTTATGATCTTTGGACAAGAGGGTGACCTCTAAAACTTCCTATACTCAATGACCACGTTCGAGGCAACCAAGTGAGGTGTACCCTAGGAGTGGCATGTGCAAGTGTATTGCTTTTCAGTTATATTTTCTTTGTACATGTTATGGTGATCTATTGTTGATTTTAAATTAAAAGATTAATCTTGTCATGCATTGCCTACCAAACATCTAACAGTTAATAGTCGCGGAAGGTAAATTGCGGAAAATAAATCTAAGCTATTACAAGACGTCGGGTATTTACATCGCCAAAGACAAACCCTTTTAAAATTAAATTGCGAAAAATAAATAAAAGCGATAAATAAATAAATAAAGTCCTAAGTTAAAAATATTACATCCTCGGAGCAGTTACAATATGGAAAAAATAAAACGCGTGCGAGAAAATTAAATCGAAGTGTTTTTTAGGGTTTTTACCCTTTTTATTAAATAATGCATATTTTGATTATTTTTTGAATTAAATAAATTAGTCTAAGTTGATAATTGAATTAATTAATGAAAAGAAAACATTTTTGGGTTTTATTTTAATTAAGGAAATAAAATAAGAATGATTAAAAATATTAAAAAAAACTAATTCTAAATTAATTTTAATTTATTGCAAAAGATATTAATGTTAAACCTATTTAAACTAAATAAAATTAATTAAGGTTTATTTACAAAAAATAATAATAAAATTAATGGAATTAAAAAAAAATTTATTTTGTTGTTTTTTCTGATTTTATGAAATAAAAGTTAATTGGTTAATTTTAATTAAGATAATAATAATAATAATAATAATAAAAATAGAAAAAATAAATAAAATGTAAAGAAATACTCAGGGGGTGTGGGCCTGAAGAGGGAGTATGATGAGCAAATTCCAGGCCCAAAAACATCCAGCCTGCTTTGACCTTTGGGATCCCACACGTGTTTGCTGACCAGGGAATATGGTGGTCCTTCAATTTTGGCCAATGGATCTAGCTTGAAGGCCACTTGGCATGTTGATCTCCGGGGCATATGGTAATCCACGTCTGGAATGCTACACATGAATACTTGAGGAAAAATTGTAACAAAGTTTTTGGGGGACCTGGGATTCGAACCCAGGTCCCAATGCTCACTATCTGCGCGCTCAACCACTCCAACCAAGCTGCTTAGTTGTTATTGGAATGAGAAATAAATATAAAATAGGTAAATCAATTAAAATGCTGGAAAAAAAGAAAATATGGCGCGCTATTCAAAACGCACCAACCTGGCCACGCCACGTTATCATCCCTGTCATGGGGACTGTGGCTAAAAGTCCTTTACTTATACCAACGGACGATTGCCCGTAGCTACACGTCGTGCTATCTCAAAATCCACCACGAGCCACTAAAATGCAAACTAAAGGCATGGTTCTGCTCGCCTCTCCGCCCTGGTTCCAACCATGGTCCTTTTGTTGACCAATTTGCCCTGTAATGAAAACCCCTGAAAGAACCCTAAAACGATCTACCATGGCGTTTTGTGATATATGGCATAATAATGAAATTGAATAATACAGAAACTTTGTAAATGATGTAAGGAATTCAAATATGCAATTATCTCAAAGAATGGATGCAAGATTCAAGCTTTACGATTCCATGAGTATGGCGGTTCTGAGCGACACTTACAGGGCTTTTGGAGGCAGGAGAACGCGTGATTATGATTGGTATTGCTTCAGTGAAGTGCAAGAAAGCGATTGGGACCTTTGTTTGATCTTGAAAAGGCCTCTAAGTACGATTTCAGATCCAAGGTTTTCAAGCTTTTTTCTCCAATTCTTCTGGACGTTTCTACAGAGTTTTGTGCGTGTTCTAGGTCTGGCCTTCTTGTGTGAATATAATAGAATGCATCTAGGTCAAAATATGGGCCATGATCCTTATGCATTGAAGAGGGAATATTGGATTTGATCACCATTGATAAGCTTTCCAAAAATAGGCCAACTCTGATTTTTTGTGCTTGAATGAGCCTTGATACGAATTGAGTAGGTGTTATATGATATTTTCAAGTTGTAAAAATCACAAGAATCCCTTTACATTAATTTTTGGATTTTATTTGAATTAATATAGATTTAAAATGAATTAAATCAATAAAAATGAAATAAAATAGAAAAATGAATGTTTGGTCATGAAATTAAAGATGGGACACGTGTGTGGTGTGATAAGACCAAATCAAGTTGAAAAAAGTGGGCCCTTTTGTCAAAAATTGGAGTTTTGAGGATAGTTGACTTTTGGCAAATTTGGAAAAATGCCCAACTTCAACAATGCATAACTTGTTCAATTTTTAACTTTTGGAGGTGTTCTTAGACTTTTTAGAAACCTTGAGATGTCCTCTAATAAACATTTTTGGTATCATATCATTTTGATATTCCATGCTCAAGTTATTAGCTTTGGCAAAAAAGGTGTTTTTGTTGACTTTCAAAAATGACCTATAATGTCAAAATTTGTAACTTTTTGTGAGAGCATTTTTTGATCTGGGGTGTGAAGATGGATTGTAGGAAATTGCATACTCTTAAAAATGAGCTTTGGATGGGTCATTTATCATAAAGTATGAGAAAGTTATTCTTGGTCAAAGTTGAGTTGACTTTTCCTATAAAACCCTAATTTAGCAACTTTTGAATCTTGATGAATCTTGAGCAATCCTTGATGAATCATGATCAACCCTTGATCAAATTATGAGTTATCCTTCAAAATGAGAATGTTGACAAAAAAATATTGAGGTTTGACTGTATTGGGGACACAGTTGACTTTTGCCCTAGCACAGTCGATTTTTGGACTTCTTGAGCAATTGACTGACCAAACTTCCTCTACAAGGCTTGAAATTTGACATGGATGAACTTAAGAACATATTAGGATATTGGGGAACACTTGAGGTAATTTGTATGTGAGGACCTTGATGCAACACAAAACCCTAATTTTGACTTGACTGCCTTAGGAGGTGACTTGACTGTCCAACCCTTGAGCCAACTTGAGCAACTTAAAGATTACTCTTGACAAATCTTGAGGAATGTGGGAGGGCAAATTTTGGGGTACAACAGTTTCCCCTGTTCAATTTTATTAAACCTGAGGATATAGATTGGCTTTTGAGCCTTTCGTGATCCGAAGGTGGAAGATAATTGAACACTAGAGTGCCCAAAAAATTGCACTCGCATGGTGTAGTATCAACATTGTGATGTCGGGAATGGGCTTGCAGACGCCATTTGGAGATTGATGGTAGGAGGATGGGCTTACAGATGCCATCTGCAGGAATGTCGATCGCATAAGAGATTCCTGAGTGAGAACTTGCATACCTGTTGTTATGAAAGATTCCGTTGGGGAAGCCTAACCTTTGTTGAGATTTAGGAACTTGCTTGTACTTCAACTGAGAGAATGCTTAAGCTGAGTTTTAAGAGCCTGTTCGTAATTCAATTGGGGGGAAACATCTTCATCAAGATCTAGGAACTGTCTCGTGCTCAATGGAGTATATCGTTGAGGTTATAGAACTCGTCCATACTATGACGGAGGAAAACATCAAGATCTAGGAACTGACTCGTGCTCAATGGAGTATACCGTCGAGGTTATAGTACTCGTCCATACTATGACGTAGGGAAACATCTTCATCAAGATCTAGGAACTGTCTCGTGCTCAATGGAGTATACCGTTGAGGTTATAGAACTTGTCCACACTATGACGGAGGAAAACATCAAGATCTAGGAACTGACTCGTGCTCAATGGAGTATACCGTTGAGGTTATAATACTCGTCCATACTATGACGTAGGGAAACATCTTCATCAAGATCTAGGAACTGTCTCGTGCTCAATGGAGTATACCGTTGAGGTTATAGAACTTGTCCACACTATGACAGAGGAAAACATCAAGATCTAGGAACTGAATCATGCTCAATGGAGTATACCGTTGAGGTTATAGTACTCGTCCACACTGACGTAGGGAAACATCTTCATCAAGATCTAGGAACTGTCTCGTGCTCAATGGAGTATACCGTTGAGGTTATAGAACTTGTCCACACTATGACGGAGGAAAACATCAAGATCTAGGAACTGACTCGTGCTCAATGGAGTATACCGTTGAGGTTATAGTACTCGTCCACACTATGACGTAGGGAAACATCTTCATCAAGATCTAGGAACTGTCTCGTGCTCAATGGAGTATACCGTTGAGGTTATAGAACTTGTCCACACTTTGACGGAGGAAAACATCAAGATCTAGGAACTGTCTCGTGCTCAATGGAGTATACCGTTGAGGTTATAGAACTCGTCCACACTATGATGTAGGGAAACTGTCGAGATTGAGAACCTTATCTGAAATTCAACCGAGGATAATTCAATTGAGATTTAAGAACTGGTCAGGTCTTTGACTAAGCTGGGGACTTAACTGCATCTTTCCTGAAAGGTAAAAGGTCAGTCACATGCAATGCATGATATGGATCAAGCAATGATGTTCTCAACATAAATGATATTGCATGGTATGATGCGTATATGCATGTATCATGATGTATGGAAATGTGATGTTTTAGCTGGGGAAAATAAATCCAGGAGCTGCTGGAGAATAGAGTTGAGTTCTTCGTTTCCGCTGGGGATGATGAACGAAGATGATAAACCTGTAGGAGAGAAGAACTCTGTTGGGGGAATAAACTGATGAAGAGGTTACTCAGAGGGGAATCACTCTGTGGGGAAGAGACGTTATGCTGAAGATTTTGCCGATAACTCCGCTGGGGATTCTGTTGATAAGCTATGTTGGGGATTTTAATGATGAACTCCGCTGGGGATAGAAAGAACTTCGCTGGGGATGATCTTTTCATTGCAACTTGCTGAGGATAAGCCAGTTAAACTCTTATGAGGATAACCTTCTGAATTTGGATGGGGAGATTTATTTGTGCTTTGCAGGGGATAAGCTTCTAGAATCTACTGGGTAAGATGATTCAACTCTGGCGGGGAAGCCTTCTTTAGACTGCGCTGAGGAAATGACTCCACTGGGGTATCTTGTATTTCGCCGGAGAACATTCTTATATTCTGTTGAGGAATATTAAGACTGTCGGGGATGCTCTTATACTTGCTGGGGAATATCTTTATACTCTGCTGGGGAATATTAAGGTCTTATGGGGATTCCACACCTTCTTGGGGATGATGGTAGATTACCTCTGCTTGGTGAAAGCATTGCTGATTCGTTCGTAGTTGCAAGTCTCAGTGGGGAGAGCTACCATTACTGTTTTACTCTGCGGGGAGCGATGGTATCTTGGTCATATTCTTCAGCTGAACCCACCTTGGTACCTGGGTGGACAAAGTAACTATACCGCTCGGACAATTCTTATTGCCCCTATTTCTGATATTACCAGTAATTCGTCCTTTGTTTCGCAATGTAAATATTTATGAGCAGCAATTAATGTCAAATGCATATATCAAAAATGAACATTGGACGTTCTTTGCAAAACAAAACAGATAAAGGAAAAACAATTTTGAAATTTTTCTGAAAATGAATTTGTATTGATTTTGAAGTTTGTCTGTAAACAAGCGTTTTGTACAAGAGGCTGACGTCCTAGTAAGAGGGCGCCGCCGAACAAATAGAATTTATACAATTTGTTAAAAGAAAACAAAACAGCTATGTGAATGATCCCACTGGGTTCCAACTCTGCTATTGCCTTTATATCTTCAAGCATCTCATCACTTTGCTGCTTAGTTGAAGATGAATCTGATTGATTGGTGTCGTCCGAGCCTGATAGTTGATACCGAAGTCTGGATGTGAGGTGATCCAATGAGACATAGTGTTACGCTTTAATCCCTAACTTTTGCCTGGACCGCCCTTTCGGGTTTTCAGTCCACCGGGATACCCATTTTTGCCCAAGCTGCCTTTTCAGGTTTTCGACCTGCCGGGTGTACAGATTTTTTTTAATTTTCATCCCTTATTTTTGCCCGGACCCTTTTGGTTCACCGGGAAGCCCTTATTTTTGCCTAGGCCAGTCAACCTAGCAGGTCTTTGATTATGCGTAGTATCTTTTTACTATGTCTGCATTGACGGGGTGAGGAAGGTCGTCACCATCCATGGTGGTTAGAATCATAGCTTCGCCTGAGAAGATGTTCTTAACCACAAATGGCCCTTCGTAAGTAGGGGCCCATTTGCCCCTGGGATCACCTTGAGGTAGAATGATGCGTTTGATTACCAGGTCCCCAACTTGATACTCTTGTCGTCTGACTTTCTTGTTAAATGCCTTGATCATCCGTTTTTGGTACATCTGACCATGACAAATAGCAGTGAGTCTCTTCTCGTCAATTAGGTTTAGCTGATCAAGCCGGGTCTACATCCAGTCATCTTCACTCAAACCTGCATCCTTCATTATCCGAAGAGAGGGTATCTGAACTTCAATAGGCAAGAATGCCTGCATACCATATACCAAGGAATAGGGTGTTGCCCCTGTTGATGTTCGTGTTGAGGTACGGTACCCATGAAGAACGAATGGTAACATCTCGTGCCAGTCTTTGTATGTCACTGTCATTTTCTGCACAATCTTCTTAATGTTCTTATTTGCCGCTTCGACAGCCCCATTCATCTTCGGTCGGTAGGTGTTGTACCCCAAAATTTGCCCTCCCATTTCCTCAACATTTTCTCATCACAAGACCTTTGAAGATCAAGATCCAGTTAAGGTTTCCTCTGCTCAAGACTTCTCCTTGTACTGTGGACTCAAATTAGGGTTTGTGTTTGCCTAAAGATGTTTTGACCTAAAATACCTAAGATGACTTTCATGCTTCATATTGGACTCCCAAGTTTACCCATACCAAGTTTCAGGTCTTGATTCCAAGTTTTACCCAGTCAATTGGACAGTTGACCTAGAAATCAGCTGTATTGGGAAAAAAGTCAACTGTGGCCAATTGACAGTCAAACCTCATGAAATTTGATCCACATCAACATTTTGAATTCATATGAACCATTTGATCAAGTTTGGATCACAATTCCACAAGAAATTTGATCAGATCATCAAAAGGGCAAAATGGTCATTTTTAGGGTTTTGACTGCACAAAGGCAATTTTTGACTGTTTGACCTAGTCAAGGGCAAACCAAGCTCACATATGGACTCAAGGACCCCATGGAATTATCTTGACATGTTCATCAAGCTCAAAAGATCCCAAGTACACAAGATTGACAGTTGAATTTCCCAGTCAATTGATCAATTTTGACTGTATACTGAAAAGTCAAACTTTGACTTTTTGGTCAAAATCAAGAGTCAAGATTCATTTTTCATCAAAACATGCCAAATCATGAAACTTGTTCACCAAGAAATCACAAAATGCAAATTAGGGTTTGAAAATGGAATTTTTCATAACTTAGAATTTTTCTAAGTTATGAAAAACCCTAATTTTTTCCCAACTTTGCCCCATCTTTTCACCATGATCCATTTGGATTCAAACAAAAGTCAAAACATGAAAGTTGTAGCTTGTTGCAAAATCTACAACTTTGATTCACAAAGTTTTCTCATTTGAAGCTTGTATCTCAAGTTATGATTTTTTGAATAAAGGCACTAAACCATCTTTTAACTTAGTGAAATTTGACCTATTTTGACAAGGTTTTCTACCCTACTTCAAGGCCACTTTTCATACCCTTCCAATTGGAATTTTGATTTGCATTTCAAAGATGGATTGTAGTACACATTCCAAGCTTTCCAAAATGTCCAAGAACTCATCAAACAACCTCATAACTTGAGAGATTCGAATTTCACAAGTTGGCAAAAATTCACTTTTGTTCTTCATCAAGACATGTTCATAACCTTGCCAATTTGAAATCAGTTTGCTTTATGCTTGATTACAGGTCCTTGAACCATTTCATACTCAATAATTTAATGCATATTCAATGTGTTAAGGTCATGTTCTTTGTGTTCTAACATTGCATAATGGTTTAATCCTAAACTAGATAAAGTGGAATTTCCATTTTTGAAAAGTTTAGCTTTATGTCAATTGGTAAATCAAACAAGTACATAGAAGATCTGCTTAGCACAAGATTATGGGCATAACACACTGATCAAGAGGAGTTGATGCAGCACATTAGGGGGTCCTATACTGACCTAGAACACCAATTTGCTTTTGGTAGCTTAAGTGTGAAGAAAGGTCCATAACATATGCTATCTCTCATATCAGCAAAAGAACACAGCACAAAAGATATCAAACACATTCCATAGACCATATTCAAGCTTTTGCACGAGCCATTTCCCTTTCAAACCCTCTCCATCTCAGAATCATCCTCAAACTGCACAAACAGGGGTGCCCCTGCAGTTTGAGTGCAATCTCTCAATCCCTTCAAGCATTTCTGTCCAAACATGTTCCTCTACCTTCCTTACAACATATGCAAGCTATCCAGAAGCTAAGGCACGATCTGTAGTTGCTCTAACCACTTCCACCATTTTCACATCTTTGACTTGCAGGTGAAGTTCTATAGCTTGATACAAGAAGGTTCAAGACAAAGTGAGCATTGAAAAAGCATCCCTGGACCTCAAGGAAGCTTTTCCAATCATTACATTGCACTGAAAGTCTCTCATTCTCCACATAGAAGTTCAACTGCACAGGTAAAAGTTTGAATTCGTATCTCTCTTATTAGGCATCTTTAGTCTTAAGTTTGTGAAGAAACAAGGTCCTACTCATAGCCCTGAACATGTACATAGCTTTACTTTTCATTTCTTTTGCCTGAGTAGAGAGAATTTGAGCTCTGAAAATGGTAGAAAAACTAGGTCAGGAAAGAGGGGGAGAGAAATTCTCCCTCATCTTAGAGAGATAGGACATGTTCTTTATATGGTTGAAACCGTCTCTTAATGCTCTACATTTTTCATGTTATGAGTTTTTGCTAAAAAGCCAGGAATCCAGAGATAAAAAACGCGTGTTTTAGCTTGAAGGAGGCTGTACAGAGGTTGAAGAAGGAGTGGTCTGGGCCGGGCCTGGATTTGTTTCCTTTTTGCACCCCATTTTCATGTTTACACCCCCCTGAGCCCATTTGCTTATTTTTTAACATTTTTGACTTTTTCTTTTTTGGCTGACTTTGTTTATTTTTTCTCATGTCATTTAAAAATTAAAAATATTTTTTCCATCATTTTTTTGCATTTATTGCATATTTATTTGTTTATTTTCTTAATTTGTACATAAATATATATATATTTGATTATTAGAATAAATGTAAAAATAATGTAAGTACACTTTTTATTTTTTTTACTTTCTGAAAATATTTCACACAAAAAATACTCTTTTATTTTATTTTATTAAAATATTAAATAAATATTTATTTCTAGAATAATACATATTTAGGGTTTAATATATATATATATATATATATATATATGATTATTAATATATTTAAGACAAAAATATAAAAATACTTTTTTTTATTTCATTTAATATTTGATACAAAAAATACCTTTTTCACAATACACTTCATTTTATTTTATTTTTTACAAATAATAAATAAATAGTAGAATTAAATTAGATAATAATACCTTTTATTTAAAAATTAGGGTTTTTCACCCTAGGTTCAAAATACTAAAAAAATAAATACATTTTTATTTTCTTTTTCCTTTTACATAAATAATATTTTCTCATACACATAGAAACTTTCTTTTTACATTTCACATATTTATTTAATTTACATTTAATTATGCATTGCAAAATATCCAATTGTTGTAATAATTTAGATTTAAATTCTTGTCAATATCCCCATTTGAACATTTGTACCCCCCTTCCCATATTTGGTTGTGTAATAGCTTAGTAATTTTAATTTCGCACTTTATTGCTTTCTAATAATAACATGCTAGAATTAGGGTTTGTATGCGAAAAACGATAAAAAAAATAGTTTGACCTAATACAAGATAAACAAGCATGAAAATGGACACACAAATCACACTTGCACCCCCTAGGGTATTCCACTTGTTGCCTTCAAATAAATGGGCCATATTGTATGTTGAACATCTTTGGGCAAAGCAAACAGTTTGAATGATCATAGTCCCTCGATAAAACTTTTCAAAACAAACAAAACAAATGATCAAGTCCCTTAGAGAAATTGCCCAAAGACATTTAACGTCGTTACAATTATGGTCCAAACGATGACCCGCGCCTGTCCCTTTCACATCCTAACACAAGGTTGCCCACCAAATATAATGGTGGTGCAAACTTGTTAAAAGGGTTAAAGTATAGCAATAATCCTTTGAGAAATTTAGGAGTAGATAACCTCTTAGTTACTTGAATCAACTTGCAAAACAAAACATTTGCCTAATTTCAAAACCACACAACACTACACTTTCAAAACAACTTTCAAAAACAAATGAAAACCTTTTCAAAAGACATACATCTTTGTATACATCCCCACATGGATCATTGCAAAGGTTGCCACCACATTGGCCTCTTTTCAAAACATTTTCAAAACCCACACACTCAAGCACCATTTAAAACAATTGAAAACAAAAGGCAAGTGATCTAAGCAAGTAACTAAGAGCCCATGGATAACCATGGATAGAAAGGGTGTTAATACCTTCCCTTTCTATAATCTACTCCCCGAACCCAAGAAAACATCTCAAAAGGTTTTTGCTGTGCTTTTTAACCTTTCCTTAGGATAAAATAAAAAGTCGGTGGCGACTCTTGCTAACCGCAACATTTGCGAATACGAACGCAAACCTCAAGTCAGTTCTCCCACCGTATCACAGAACTGGCGACTCTGCTGGGGACAACTTTTAAAGTGGAGTAACCTTAGGGTTTAGATCACCTTTGTTTTCAATTGCTTGCTTTGTTTGCTTTTACATATTGTGGGCTTTGTATCGGAGTTTTATAGATCCTAACCCGGATCTGGGGAAACCCTTTTAGGTAGCAACAAGGCTGTGAGGGAACTGTGCGGGGTATACCGACATGGTTGAAGCAGTCTGCTACGTTGATGTGGCACTTTGGTGTGTACCGGTAACCCTTGAGTTCAGTCAAGGAGAGTACGGGGCCGCCGCGTGGTGTCGTGAAGCATCAACTGACCTTAGGAACCTTAATTGAACCATCTTGGCCTTTTTTTAGGGTAGTGAGATAACTGACTTTGGTGCAGTCCGAGGTTGGTTGATACTCGATACTACACTCAATTGAGGGTTGCTTTCCTGGAATATTTCGGTCGCCAGTTCAGTGGCTAAACCGAAACGATGAACAATGAAAGCAATCCAGTGATATTGGGACCTCTAGAACCCGGTTACTTTTGATAGGACAGGTTGAGCCCACAAAACTTCAAGAGGGTAATACCCAGACCCCATGCAGGCCTAAACTCTAAGGATTTGTGTGACTTGTATGCCTTACCATGTTTGCCTTTGTGAATGTTTATAGTGCATTTAATCATCACATCATTACATCATACAAACATCATGAGCATTGACTAACCGTTTCAAGGGTTTCGAATCTTCATCTTTGTTCTTGTTTTATAGGACATGGAAACTGCTCGCAGAAAGACAATTCAGATTAGCCTTGTAAAGATCCCTCCTCAGCTTAAGGAGCTTCTGTCCAGGATTCCCGAGGGTTCTTCATTCAGTGAGAGACATGGGAGACTCATCAACTTGGTTAACACCAACATTGAGGAGGACTTGATAAAGGTCCTGTTCCAATTCTTTGACCCTCTGCATCACTGTTTCACCTTCCCGGATTATCAGTTAGTGCCTACATTGGAAGAATTCTCCCGACTTCTGAAGGTCCCTATCCTCGATCAACTACCCTACAACGGTACGGAAGGGGAACCCAGACTTGAAGAGATTGCTAAAGCCTTGCACCTACAGACATCTGACCTCAAGGGACATTGGGAAGTTAGAAGTGGTATCAAAGGGTTCTTAGCTAGGTTTCTGTTTGATAAGGCCCATGAATGTTGGAACTCTCTTGACCTACGAGCTTTTGAAGAAGTTGTAGCCCTCCTTGTCTATGGTTTGGTATTGTTCCCTAACCCAGATCAGCTTATTGATATCAGTGCTGTCCAGATCTTTATGACCAGGAATCCTATACCTACACTGTTGGGGGATATCCTTCACTCATGTTACACTCGAACCATGAGAAGAAGGGGTGTCCTTATGTGTTGCACTCCTCTCCTAGGAAGGTGGTTTATTTCGCATCTTCCGCAATCAGTTTTGAAGAACGAGCGGGGTTTGAGATGGTCACAACGATTAATGGCTCTCACGCATGCAGATATACATTGGTGTCCTAGGTCCCGGGAAGACGTCACTATCATTGATCGTTGTGGGGAGTACCCTAATGTTCCTTTATTTGGAATCAAAGGAGGTATAACCTACAACCCATGCCTGGCTTGGAGACAGTTTGGTTATGCTCGGAAGGATGGCCCTCATGACATGTTAATTCCTGACATAGTCTTCGACTTCGACAACGATACTCAAGGGCTTCGTCAGAGATTTATCAGAGCTTGGAGGATGCCAAGTAGGATAGACAGCAAGACACTGGGGCACCGGAACTCCATCCCGTTGGAGCCTTACCTCAAGTGGGTGCGAGCCCGCTCTCAGAAGTTAGTGATGCCTTACCCTCACATGCTACCTGTAATCAAAGAGCCAATCTTGGAAGGAGAAGCATCCTACACCATTCAACATCCCGACATGCCCACCTCCTGGGAAGAGATGCAGAAGAGCTGGATCCAACTTAAGGAAGAACGGAATTCTCTTGAGACCAGTCTACATGCTAGTGAAAAGAAGGTCCTGGAACTCACCCGCCTGCTGCACGAGGAAAGGAATCTCAACACCTACATCGCGCCAAAAAGGATGCGCAATGTCTTTTTACCTTAAGGGGTTATTTTGTAATATTTGGCCCATGAGGCATTTATGTACTAACGAATTTCTCCTTATTAATATGATGTGCGTTCCTTTTTGTCTACAACAAAGTTTGAATGTTCTAAATCCTTGAATGCATTGCATACATACGCATTCCATTGCACCATATGCATAGCAGGTACCCTATTTCACAGGTTGCTTAATTTTCTTCGCTGTTTGTGTGCACAGTCATCATGAATCCGGAATCATCCAGTGAGCAAGCAATCAAGGCCCTTCAGGCCCAAAGTGCACAGTTTCAAGAGATGGTCCTAAGCCTAGCCCAGGGTCAGCAAGAGTTGAAGACTCTACTCCTGAAGAAGAAGAAGAAAAAGAGGACGGCGATGTTCAACACCGGACGCAGATTTGGGAACACACTCCACAATGAAGCTGATCCAACCACTTCTTCTGCTGAGAAAAACAGTCCCCAAGGGGGAGGAGCTCCTAGTCCCGCAGTCTCCGACAACGAGACGGACTATAACGAGGAACAATACCCACCTGCTGCTGACAGATACAAACAATTGGAGGACCGCTTGAGCGCTATGGAAATTCAGAACGTGCCGGGACTGGATTTCGGAGATTTGGGATTATCTTCTGGAGTAGTAATTCCACACAAGTTTAAGGCGCCTGCCTTCGCCAAGTATGATGGGGTCTCTTGCCCAAAGCTGCATCTGAGGTCGTATGTAAGGAAAATCCAACCTTACACGGCGGATAAGAACCTCTGGATTCACTTCTTCCAAGACAGCCTCTCGGGGTCACAACTTGAATGGTTCTACCAATTGGACGGAGCTAGCATCCGGCACTGGGAAGATTTGGCAACTGCATTCTACAGACAATACCAATACAATTCTGATCTCGCTCCTACGCGTACCCAACTTCAGGGTATGTCTCTAGGAACGGGTGAAGGGTTCAAAGAGTACGCTCAAAAATGGAGAGATTTGGCTGGCAGGGTGCAGCCTCCATTAACTGATCGAGAGCTGGTTGATATGTTTCTGGGAACGTTGTCTGGTCCGTTTTTCAATCATTTGGTTGGAAACTCCTCCGCTGGGTTCACAGATCTGATATTAACAGGAGAAAGAATTGAAGCTGGTATCAGGTCAGGCAAGATACAGAAAGCTGCCTCTGCAAGTGCCGAGAAGAGACCGTTTAAGAAAGAAGCAAGTGCCGTCTATGGCCCTAGAAGACAAGTCAAGCCCGAAAGTCGCCAAGCCGTCAATGCTTTGGTCATCTCGAAACCTGTTGCTGCTCCTCAGCAGTACAATCAACAAAGAAGTGAAAGGCCCAAGAGGCAGTATACCCGATTGAGTATGACATTATCTCAAATTTTACCCCAACTGTTATCCACCAATCTGGTGACCCTCAAAGAAGCTCCTAAAGTCGTCAACACTGCGTCTCCTAAATACAACCCGAATGCCCGGTGTGCTTATCATTCTGATAGTCCCGGGCACACTACTGATGATTGTTGGGCCTTGAGAAACAAAGTGCAAGATCTAATTGACGCAAAAGAAATTCAGTTTGAAGCGCCGGAAAGACCGAATGTTGTAACGGCTCCTATGCCCCAGCATAGGGTAAATGCCATTGAGGAAGAAGTGTATGCTGTTTCGATAGATGAAGTTGTTACCCCTTTGAAGACTGTTAAGAAGAACCTACTGCGGGCCGGTTTATTTCCGGGTTGCGGCGAAGGTTGCCCATTCTGTGCTATTTCCCTATCTGATTGTCCCTTGCTAAGGTTAGGCATCCAAGGCCTAATGGATAGCAAGGAGATTCTATTCAAAAAGACTGCTGTTCAATTGGTTCCGATGAAAGAGGTTTCCGTGATTACCATCTTCAAAAATCCAATCAAGGCTCCCCCAAAGAAGCCTATTCAAATCTTGACAGTTGCGCCTGTGATCATTACTGTTCCAGGACCCCTCTCCTACGTGTCTGATAAAGCTGTCCCCTGGCATTATGGGGCAGACATATATGTAAATGGAATCAAGCAAGAATTTGATGCTAGTGCCAGTATCTGCGATATCACCGGTCCAGCTAAAGTCACCCGCAGTGGCAGGCTCTTCTCGCCTGACATTGCGCCGCCCGCTATTCGAAAAACCCTCCTCATAAAACCTGCAAGTTTACCAAGTCCTGTTGCTGATCAAATTGTGTCCCCTGCTGCCGAGTCATCAAATGCTCGGGGCAAAGGGATTGAAGAAGAGCCTGCCCGGATGGAGGCACCAATACCCGTGAATGCTGAGGCCTCCCGACAAGAAATGGAGGAGATTCTGAAAATAATAAAGAAAAGTGATTTTAATGTTGTCGAACAGTTGGGGCATACACCCTCCAAGATCTCCCTGCTTTCCTTATTACTATGTTCCGAGGCCCATGCAAAGGCCTTGATCTCATTTCTCAAGACAGCCCATGTGCCGCAGGAGACGTCTGCAGTTCAGTTCACTGACTGCATAGCAAATCTGACGGCGGACAACGGCCTGGGCTTTTCAGATGCTGACCTGACCGCAAAAGGAAGAGACCACAATGATGCCCTGCATGTCTCTATTGAATGCAGGGGCACTACTCTGGCACATGTATTGGTGGACACTGGTTCTTCTTTGAATGTTCTTCCGAAAAAGGCTTTGGATCGTCTGGATTATGAAGGCCTGGAGTTGAAACCCAGCAATATCATCGTCAGAGCCTTTGACGGTTCCAAGAGGATGGTTCATGGAGAGGTTAACATCCCTATCCGTGTGGGCTCTCAAGTGTTTGACTCTACCTTTTACGTAATGGATATACGTCCATCGTACTCCTGTCTGTTGGGTCGACCTTGGATCCACAAAGCTGGGGCAGTGACCTCCACCTTGCACCAAAAGCTGAAGTATCCCGTCAGAGGGAAGATCGTCACTGTGCAAGGAGAAGAGGAGTATATGGTGAGCCATTTGAATTCCTTCAGGTACATCGAGATGGACGGAGAATTTATTGAAACTCCCTTCCAACATTTCGAGGAGGTACATCCAATTTCAGCAGCTGCGGAGACAATGGCCGAAGAGAATGATTCCTTGAAGATGGTTTCCCTAAGGGATGCCCGGGCTGTGGTTCAGAAAGGCAATGGCGCACACTGGGGTCAGCTTCCTGACTTCACTCAGAAGAACGACAAGTTTGGGCTAGGCTTTACTGCAGAGGCTCAGAAGGCGGTGCGCAAAGAGAAGATTGGAAAGGCTCCGGTGTTTATTTCCAGCTCAAGGGTGAACGCTATTGGGGAAGATGTGGAGGAAGTTGAGTTTGATAGTTGGATCTACCCGACTGCCAGCGACGGACCAAGCAACTGGACAACAAAGGATTTTACCCCTATCACATTTGTCACGCAGTAATTGATTTCTTTTGATTTCCAAATTTGTAACAAACAATATGTTAAAACTCTGTTGGCTCGGTGTCCTGCCCGGGGCATCGTAGCTCCATTTGTGAGGGCTTTTTGTATGACATTTTCATATATCATCAATCAAAACATTGGACGTTTGTTGCATTTCAAATCTTGTGCTCCTTTTCTTTCTGTGTTATACATATTGCAAAACAGCTATATTTACACACACTCACTTATACAGGTTTCAATCCACTCTGGATCTCACTGGCAACAGCTCTGCTACCGCCAGTTATGACTTCGAGAATCCGATCAACTTGGCCGAAGACGAAGGTGAAGATGATTGCGAAGTGCCTGGTGAACTCGCAAGACTGCTACTACAGGAAGAGAGGGCTATTCAACCACATGAAGAGCCTGTGGAGACAATTAACTTGGGTACTGAGACAGATAGGAAAGAGGTCAAGATTGGTGCCAATCTAGAACTCAGCGTGAAGCAACGGTTGATCCAGATGCTACAAGACTACATGGAGATCTTTGCTTGGTCCTATGAAGATATGCCCGGTTTGGATGCCGACATTGTAGTTCACCATCTGCCAACGCGGGAAGATTGCCCTCCGGTAAAACAGAAAGTTCGACGGATGCGTCCAGAGATGTCTGAAAAGATTAAAGCTGAGGTGATGAAACAGTTTGATGCGGGTTTCCTTGCAGTAACTTCTTACCCTCAGTGGGTTGCCAATGTTGTGCCAGTGCCAAAGAAGGACGGTAAAGTCAGAATGTGTGTCGACTACAGGGATCTGAATAGGGCCAGCCCCAAAGATGATTTCCCCCTACCTCACATCGATGTCCTTGTTGATAATACAGCTCAACACAAGGTGTTCTCCTTCATGGATGGCTTCTCAGGGTATAATCAGATCAAGATGGCTCCTGAAGATATGGAGAAGACTACATTTGTAACTCAGTGGGGCACCTTCTGTTATAAGGTCATGCCATTCGGATTGAAAAATGCTGGGGCAACCTATCAGCGTGCCATGGTTGCTTTATTTCATGATATGATCCATCATGAAATTGAGGTATACGTTGATGACATGATTGCAAGGTCTCAAACTGAGGAGGAGCACCTTGATCATCTGAGGAAGTTGTTTGACCGACTCAAGTTGTACAAGCTGAGACTGAATCCCAACAAATGCACCTTTGGGGTAAGATCCGGAAAATTGCTAGGTTTCATCGTAAGTGATAAAGGTATCCAGGTGGACCCTGCCAAGGTTAAAGCTATTCAAGAGATGCCGACCCCAAAAACAGAGAAAGAAGTCAGAGGGTTCCTAGGACGACTGAATTACATTGCCCGATTCATCTCACATCTGACTGCTACTTGTGAGCCAATCTTCAAATTACTGAAGAAAGATCAAGTGGTACGCTGGAATGATGAATGTCAGGCCGCCTTTGAAAGAATAAAGGAATATCTCCAAGAGCCACCCATTCTTATGCCGCCGGTGGAAGGAAGACCTCTGATACTATACTTGACAGTGCTTGATAATTCAATGGGGTGTGTGCTGGGGCAGCATGACGAGTCTGGCCGAAAAGAGCACGCTATTTATTACTTGAGCAAAAAGTTTACCGACTGTGAGTCTCGTTACTCACTGCTTGAGAAAACTTGCTACGCTCTTGTATGGGCTGCTCGCCGGCTGAGACAGTATATGCTGACTCACACTACTTTATTGGTTTCAAAGATGGATCCCATCAAGTACATATTTGAAAAGCCCGCTCTGTCTGGGAGAATAGCGAGATGGCAAATGATCTTAACAGAATATGATATCCAGTATACAACTCAGAAAGCAATTAAGGGAAGCGTACTGGCTGATCATTTGGCACACCAACCTGTGGACGATTATCAATCATTGAACTTTGATTTTCCGGACGAAGACATCATGGTGGTAACTGACTGTGAAGTACCTGGACCGGATGAAGGACCTGAGGAAGGATCCCGATGGTCTATGCATTTTGACGGAGCCTCCAATGCTTTGGGTAACGGCGTCGGCGCTGTAATCATATCTCCCAAAGGAACTCATACCCCACTCACCGCCCGATTATGTTTCAGCTGCACCAACAACATGGCAGAATATGAGGCATGTATCATGGGTTTACAAGCTGCGATCGATTTGAGGATCAAGTTTCTAAGTGTCTTCGGAGATTCCGCTCTCGTGATCAATCAGGTCAAAGGCGAGTGGGATACGAAACACCCGAACCTCATTCCTTACAAGGAGTATGTGTCGACCTTGCTCCCTCACTTTGAAGAGATAACTTTTGAGCATTTCCCCAGAGAGGAGAATCAGCTAGCGGACGCACTAGCCACGATGTCTTCAATGTTCAAAGTTAAATGGGACAATGAGGCCCCCCAAATCATAATCTGGAAGTTGGATGAACCGGCATACTGCTGCGAGCTCGAGGCTGAGAAGGTGACTGAAAAACCCTGGTATCACGAGGTGAAGAGATACTTGGAAGCCCAGGAGTACCCTGAAGGTGCATCTGTCAATGATAAGAAGTTCATGAGGAGATTTGCTGCAAAATTCTTCCTCAGCAACGACATTCTCTACAAACGGAATCATGATTCAACTCTGTTACGTTGTGTGGATAAGGCTGAAGCAGAGAAAATTATGATGGAACTGCACGAAGGTACATTTGGGACCCATTCCAGTGGACACACCATGGCTAAGAAAATCCTTCGGGCAGGATATTTCTGGTCCACGATGGAAGCCGATTGTTAAAAGCACTCCCGGACTTGTCATAAGTGCCAGATCTATGCTGACAAGGTGCATATCCCTCCAGTTCCTTTGAATGTCCTAACGGCACCTTGGCCTTTCGCAATGTGGGGCATCGATATGATCGGTGAGATCCGACCAACGGCATCCAATGGGCATCGCTTCATCTTGGTGGCGATCGATTACTTCACGAAATGGGTCGAAGCAGCTTCCTATGCCACAGTAACCAAGAGCGTCGTGGCACGATTCATCCGGCATAATCTGATATGTCGGTACGGTGTCCCGGAAAGAATCATTACGGACAACGGTACCAATCTCAATAACAAAATGATCACTGAACTCTGTGAACAATTCAAGATACAGCACCACAATTCTTCCCCCTATCGGCCGAAGATGAATGGGGCTGTAGAGGCAGCCAATAAAAATATCAAGAAAATTATGCAGAAGATGACAGTGACCTATAAAGATTGGCACGAAATGTTACCGTTCGCTCTTCATGGGTACCGCACCTCAGCAAGGACATCAACCGGGGCAACTCCTTTCTCCTTGGTCTACGGCATGGAGGCAGTCTTGCCGATTGAAATCCAGATACCCTCTCTTCGGATAATGAAGGATGCAGACTTGAATGAAGATGACTGGATCCAGACTCGACTTGATCAACTAAATCTGATTGACGAAAAGAGGCTCACTGCTATCTGTCACGGTCAAACGTATCAGAAACGGATGATCAGGGCATTTAACAAGAAAGTCAGACCGCAAGAGTATCAAGTTGGGGACCTGGTAATCAAACGCATCATCCTTCCTCAAAGTGATCCCCGGGGCAAATGGACCCCTACTTACGAAGGGCCATTTGTGGTTAAGCGTGTGTTCTCAGGAGGAGCCATGATCCTAACCACCATGGACGGTGACGACCTTCCTCACCCCGCCAATGCAGACATAGTGAAAAAATACTACGCATAAATAAAAGACCCGCTAGGTTGACATACCTAGGCAAAAATAAGGGCTTCCCGGCGAACCAAAAGGGTTCGGGCAAAAATAAGGGATGAAATGAATAAAAATCTGTACACCCGGCAAGTCGAAAACCTGAAAGGGCGGCTTGGGCAAAAATGGGTATCCCGGTGGACTGAAAACCCGAAAGGGCGGTCCAGGCAAAAGTTAGGGATAAAAGCGTAACACTATGTCTCATTGGATCACTTCGCATCCGAAATTCGGCATCAACTATCTGGCTCAGATTACGGCATCGACCAACCAGCTTCATCTTCGACCAGGCAGCAAAGCGATGAGACGTTCGAAGACATAAAGGCGATAGCAGAGTTGGAACCCAGTGGGATTGTTCACATAGCTGTTTTGTTTCCTTTTTCAAATTGTAAACTCTATGTTATTTGGCGATGTCCTCTTACTAGGATGTCAGCCTCTTGTACAAAAAACGCCTATTCACAGGCAAAGTTTAAATCAATACAAATTCACTTGTCCATACAAATTGCCATTGTTTTTCTTTTTCTGTTTTGTCTTGCGAAGAACGTCCAATGTTCATTTTTGATATATGCATTTGACATTAAATTGCTGATTCATAAATGTTTGCATATGAAAAAAGAGATTAATTACAAGTGACATCAAAGACAGGGGCAATGTGGAGTTGTCTAATGCGGTCTAGTTGTTTTGTCCACCAAAGCACCAAGGAAGGTTCAACTGAAAATGTGGCCAAATCATCTTAACTCCCCGCAGAGTAAAACAAAGTTCAGCAGCACTTTCCCCAAGCAGGAGTCGATCCCCCGTCGATCCTGAGAGAGGCACAACATTCCCCGGCAGGTCTTAAAAGCTCATCCCCAGTAGATTCTGCGAGCTTATCCCCGGCGAAGTACGAACGTCTCTCCCGAGTTTTATTTAGAGTTATTTCCTCACAAGGACTTATAACTGGGTTATCCTCAGCTAAAAGCCACGGAAGACCGTTCTCGGCAAAAGTTCCTTCAATCCCCGGCGAAGTACGAACGTCTCTCCCGAGTTTTATTTAGAGTTATTTCCTCACAAGGACTTATAACTGGGTTATCCTCAGCTAAAAGCCACGGAAGACCGTTCTCGGCAAAAGTTCCTTCAATCCCCAGCGAAGTCTATCTTTGGTATTCCCAAGCAGAGTTTATCTTTGGGGTTTTCCCAGCGGAGTTTATCATCATTATCCTCAGCGGAATCCATCGTTAAAGTCCTCAGCAGGCCTCTCATCAGAACTTCGGCCAAGTATCTCTTCCACAGAGCAGCTTCCCGGCCGTTCGTCAAGGATTTATTTTCCTAAGATGAAATTACACTCATAAACATTTCACATTTTCATACATCTTGCTTACATACATGATGAAACACATACAACATCAAATGTTGAACATCATGACATCATGCATATCATACATCATGACATTGCATACAGCTTACGTCTTTGCCTTTTCAGGAAAAAGACAATCTCAAAAACGACTACCTTCAACTGTCACAATTCCAGATTCAATACCTGTATCTAGCCAGGGCACCTCTGAGAGTGATCAGTTTCCAGACTCGATTCCTGTATCTAGCCAGGGTACGTCTGAAGAGTTCAAAGATTCGACTCCTGTATGCAGCCAGGGCACATCTATCAACTACAACAGCTCCAGATTCGATTCCTGTATCCAGCCAGGGCATATCTGTTGACCATATTTCCAGACTCGACTCCTGTATCTAGCCAGGGCACGTCTGAAGAGTTCGAAGATTCGATTCCTGTATCCAGCCAGGGCATATCTATTGACGACTATTTCCAGATTCGACTCCTGTATCCAGCCAGGGCACATCTGTGAGCAACCGATTGTAGATTCGATACCTGTATCTAGCCAGGGCATATCTGCATAAGGAGACTGAGGATCAAACACCTGTAACAAGCCAGGAAAACATCTGTCTTTCTTAAATACACAAGTTCTCGCTAAGGAATCTCTTATGCGATCAACATTTCCAAATGGCATCTATAAGCCCATTCCCGACAAAGTTCTGTCACGTCTCCGGATGGCATCTATAAGCCCATCTCCCTATCAACCACCTTTCCAAATGGCATCTATAAGCCCATTCCCGACACCACATTGCTGATACTTCGACATGCGAGTGCAAATTTCCGGGCACTCTAGTGTCCAATCTCCTTTTACCCTCGAGTCACGAAAGGCAAACTTGCCAATCTAACTCTTCAGGTCCAAGAAGATTGAACAGGGGCAACTGTTGTACCCCAAAATTTGCCCTCCCATTTCCTCAACATTTTCTCATCACAAGACCTTTGAAGATCAAGATCCAGTTAAGGTTTCCTCTGCTCAAGACTTCTCCTTGTACTGTGGACTCAAATTAGGGTTTGTGTTTGCCTAAAGATGTTTTGACCTAAAATACCTAAGATGACTTTCATGCTTCATATTGGACTCCCAAGTTTACCCATACCAAGTTTCAGGTCTTGATTCCAAGTTTTACCCAGTCAATTGGACAGTTGACCTAGAAATCAGCTGTATTGGGAAAAAAGTCAACTGTGGCCAATTGACAGTCAAACCTCATGAAATTTGATCCACATCAACATTTTGAATTCATATGAACCATTTGATCAAGTTTGGATCACAATTCCACAAGAAATTTGATCAGATCATCAAAAGGGCAAAATGGTCATTTTTAGGGTTTTGACTGCACAAAGGCAATTTTTGACTGTTTGACCTAGTCAAGGGCAAACCAAGCTCACATATGGACTCAAGGACCCCATGGAATTATCTTGACATGTTCATCAAGCTCAAAAGATCCCAAGTACACAAGATTGACAGTTGAATTTCCCAGTCAATTGATCAATTTTGACTGTATACTGAAAAGTCAAACTTTGACTTTTTGGTCAAAATCAAGAGTCAAGATTCATTTTTCATCAAAACATGCCAAATCATGAAACTTGTTCACCAAGAAATCACAAAATGCAAATTAGGGTTTGAAAATGGAATTTTTCATAACTTAGAATTTTTCTAAGTTATGAAAAACCCTAATTTTTTCCCAACTTTGCCCCATCTTTTCACCATGATCCATTTGGATTCAAACAAAAGTCAAAACATGAAAGTTGTAGCTTGTTGCAAAATCTACAACTTTGATTCACAAAGTTTTCTCATTTGAAGCTTGTATCTCAAGTTCTGATTTTTTGAATAAAGGCACTAAACCATCTTTTAACTTAGTGAAATTTGACCTATTTTGACAAGGTTTTCTACCCTACTTCAAGGCCACTTTTCATACCCTTCCAATTGGAATTTTGATTTGCATTTCAAAGATGGATTGTAGTACACATTCCAAGCTTTCCAAAATGTCCAAGAACTCATCAAACAACCTCATAACTTGAGAGATTCGAATTTCACAAGTTGGCAAAAATTCACTTTTGTTCTTCATCAAGACATGTTCATAACCTTGCCAATTTGAAATCAGTTTGCTTTATGCTTGATTACAGGTCCTTGAACCATTTCATACTCAATAATTTAATGCATATTCAATGTGTTAAGGTCATGTTCTTTGTGTTCTAACATTGCATAATGGTTTAATCCTAAACTAGATAAAGTGGAATTTCCATTTTTGAAAAGTTTAGCTTTATGTCAATTGGTAAATCAAACAAGTACATAGAAGATCTGCTTAGCACAAGATTATGGGCATAACACACTGATCAAGAGGAGTTGATGCAGCACATTAGGGGGTCCTATACTGACCTAGAACACCAATTTGCTTTTGGTAGCTTAAGTGTGAAGAAAGGTCCATAACATATGCTATCTCTCATATCAGCAAAAGAACACAGCACAAAAGATATCAAACACATTCCATAGACCATATTCAAGCTTTTGCACGAGCCATTTCCCTTTCAAACCCTCTCCATCTCAGAATCATCCTCAAACTGCACAAACAGGGGTGCCCCTGCAGTTTGAGTGCAATCTCTCAATCCCTTCAAGCATTTCTGTCCAAACCTGTTCCTCTACCTTCCTTACAACATATGCAAGCTATCCAGAAGCTAAGGCACGATCTGTAGTTGCTCTAACCACTTCCACCATTTTCACATCTTTGACTTGCAGGTGAAGTTCTATAGCTTGATACAAGAAGGTTCAAGACAAAGTGAGCATTGAAAAAGCATCCCTGGACCTCAAGGAAGCTTTTCCAATCATTACATTGCACTGAAAGTCTCTCATTCTCCACATAGAAGTTCAACTGCACAGGTAAAAGTTTGAATTCGTATCTCTCTTATTAGGCATCTTTAGTCTTAAGTTTGTGAAGAAACAAGGTCCTACTCATAGCCCTGAACATGTACATAGCTTTACTTTTCATTTCTTTTGCCTGAGTAGAGAGAATTTGAGCTCTGAAAATGGTAGAAAAACTAGGTCAGGAAAGAGGGGGAGAGAAATTCTCCCTCATCTTAGAGAGATAGGACATGTTCTTTATATGGTTGAAACCGTCTCTTAATGCTCTACATTTTTCATGTTATGAGTTTTTGCTAAAAAGCCAGGAATCCAGAGATAAAAAACGCGTGTTTTAGCTTGAAGGAGGCTGTACAGAGGTTGAAGAAGGAGTGGTCTGGGCCGGGCCTGGATTTGTTTCCTTTTTGCACCCCATTTTCATGTTTACACCCCCCTGAGCCCATTTGCTTATTTTTTAACATTTTTGACTTTTTCTTTTTTGGCTGACTTTGTTTATTTTTTCTCATGTCATTTAAAAATTAAAAATATTTTTTCCATCATTTTTTTGCATTTATTGCATATTTATTTGTTTATTTTCTTAATTTGTACATAAATATATATATATATATTTGATTATTAGAATAAATGTAAAAATAATGTAAGTACACTTTTTATTTTTTTTACTTTCTGAAAATATTTCACACAAAAAATACTCTTTTATTTTATTTTATTAAAATATTAAATAAATATTTATTTCTAGAATAATACATATTTAGGGTTTAATATATATATATATATATATATATATATATATATATATATATATATATATATATATATATATATATATATATATATATATATATATATATATATATATATATATATATATATATATATATATATATATATATATATATATATATATATATATATATATATATATATATATATATATATGATTATTAATATATTTAAGACAAAAATATAAAAATACTTTTTTTTATTTCATTTAATATTTGATACAAAAAATACCTTTTTCACAATACACTTCATTTTATTTTATTTTTTACAAATAATAAATAAATAGTAGAATTAAATTAGATAATAATACCTTTTATTTAAAAATTAGGGTTTTTCACCCTAGGTTCAAAATACTAAAAAAATAAATACATTTTTATTTTCTTTTTCCTTTTACATAAATAATATTTTCTCATACACATAGAAACTTTCTTTTTACATTTCACATATTTATTTAATTTACATTTAATTATGCATTGCAAAATATCCAATTGTTGTAATAATTTAGATTTAAATTCTTGTCAATATCCCCATTTGAACATTTGTACCCCCCTTCCCATATTTGGTTGTGTAATAGCTTAGTAATTTTAATTTCGCACTTTATTGCTTTCTAATAATAACATGCTAGAATTAGGGTTTGTATGCGAAAAACGATAAAAAAAATAGTTTGACCTAATACAAGATAAACAAGCATGAAAATGGACACACAAATCACACTTGCACCCCCTAGGGTATTCCACTTGTTGCCTTAAAATAAATGGGCCATATTGTATGTTGAACATCTTTGGGCAAAGCAAACAGTTTGAATGATCATAGTCCCTCGATAAAACTTTTCAAAACAAACAAAACAAATGATCAAGTCCCTTAGAGAAATTGCCCAAAGACATTTAACGTCGTTACAATTATGGTCCAAACGATGACCCGCGCCTGTCCCTTTCACATCCTAACACAAGGTTGCCCACCAAATATAATGGTGGTGCAAACTTGTTAAAAGGGTTAAAGTATAGCAATAATCCTTTGAGAAATTTAGGAGTAGATAACCTCTTAGTTACTTGAATCAACTTGCAAAACAAAACATTTGCCTAATTTCAAAACCACACAACACTACACTTTCAAAACAACTTTCAAAAACAAATGAAAACCTTTTCAAAAGACATACATCTTTGTATACATCCCCACATGGATCATTGCAAAGGTTGCCACCACATTGGCCTCTTTTCAAAACATTTTCAAAACCCACACACTCAAGCACCATTTAAAACAATTGAAAACAAAAGGCAAGTGATCTAAGCAAGTAACTAAGAGCCCATGGATAACCATGGATAGAAAGGGTGCTAATACCTTCCCTTTCTATAATCTACTCCCCGAACCCAAGAAAACATCTCAAAAGGTTTTTGCTGTGCTTTTTAACCTTTCCTTAGGATAAAATAAAAAGTCGGTGGCGACTCTTGCTAACCGCAACATTTGCGAATACGAACGCAAACCTCAAGTCAGTTCTCCCACCGTATCACAGTAGGGAGAAGAGTTATGATGCCGTATCTTGAATTGTTCGCAGAGCTCAGTGATCATCTTGTTATTAAGATTGGTACCATTGTCCGTAATGATCCTCTCTGGTACACCGTATCGATAGATCAGGTTATGCTGAATGAACCGTGCCTTGACGTTCTTGGTTACCGTAGCAAAGGAAGCTGCTTCAACCCACTTTATAAATTAATCAATCGCTACCAAGATGAAACGATGCCCGTTGGACGCCGTAGGTCTGATCTCGCCAATCATATCAATGCCCCACATTGCAAAAGGCCAAGGTGCTGTCAGAACATTCAAAGGAATTGGAGGAATGTGCACCTTATCAGCATAGACCTGGAACTTGTGACATGTCCGAGAATGCTGATAACAATTAGCTTCCATTGTGGACCAATAATATCCTTCCCGAAGGATTTTCTTTGCCATGGTATGTCCACTGGAATGAGTTCCGAAAGTACCTTCATGCAACTCTGCCATGATCCTTTCTGCTTCATTCTTATCCACACAACGCAGTAAGGTTGAATCATGGTTACGCTTGTAAAGAATGCCATTGTTGATGAAGAACTTCACCGCGAACCTCCTCAGAAACTTCTTATCATTAACAGATGCACCCTCGGGGTACTCTTGAGCTTCAAGATACCTCTTCACCTCATGATACCAGGGCTTTTCTGTTACCTCTTCAGTCTCAAGAACACAACAATGCGCAGGTTCGTCCAATCTTTCAAAAATGATCCGGGGAGCCTCGTTGTCCCATTTGACTTTGAACATAGAAGACATCGTAGCTAGTGCGTCTGCCAACTGATTCTCCTCTCTTGGGAAGTGTTCAAAGGTTATCTCCTCGAAATGGGGAAGCAACGTCAATACATACTCCTTGTAAGGAATAATATTTGGGTGTTTCGTATCCCACTCGCCTTTGATCTGACTGATCACGAGAGCGGAATCTCCGAAGACACTTAGAAACTTAATCCTTAGGTCAATTGCAGCTCGAAGACCCATGATGCACGCTTTATACTCCGCCATATTGTTGGTGCAGTTGAAACATAGTCGGGCGGTAAACGGAGTATGAGAGCCTTTAGGAGATATGATCAGGGAGCCAATGCCATTACCCAAAGCGTTCGAAGCTCCATCAAAGTACATAGACCATCGGGATCCTTCCTCAGGTCCTTCATCCGGTCCAGGTGTCTCACAATCAGTTATCATCATGATATTCTCATCCGGGAATTCAAAGTTCATAGACTGGTAATCATCCACTGCCTGGTGCGCCAAATGGTATGCCAATACACTTCCCTTGATTGCTTTTTGAGTTGTGTACTGGATGTCATACTTAGTCAAGATCATCTGCCATCTTGCTATTCTTCCAGACAAGGCAGGCTTTTCGAAGATATACTTGATTGGATCCATCTTTGAAATCAATAGAGTAGTGTGAGTCAGCATATACTGTCTCAGCCGGCGAGCAGCCCATGTCAAAGCGCAGCAAGTTTTCTCAAGCAGTGAGTATCGGGTCTCACAGTCTGTAAACTTTTTGCTAAGGTAATAAATAGCATGCTCTTTTCGGCCAGACTCGTCATGCTGCCCCAGCACACACCCCATTGAGTTGTCAAGTACTGTCAAGTATAAGATCAGAGGTCTCCCTTCAACCGGTGGCATCGGGATGGGTGGATCTTGGAGATACTCTTTGATTCTTTCAAAAGCGGCCTGACATTCATCGTTCCAACGTACTACCTGATCTTTCTTCAGTAGCTTGAAGATTGGCTCACAAGTAGCCGTTAGGTGCGAGATGAAACGGGCAATGTAG
Organism: Vicia faba; assembly: GCA_948472305.1. Lineage (NCBI taxonomy): Eukaryota > Viridiplantae > Streptophyta > Magnoliopsida > Fabales > Fabaceae > Vicia > Vicia faba. Next base: position 248,008 of record CATIWC010001579.1, on the reverse strand, counting down.
TTCAGTCGTCCCAGAAAGCCTCTGACTTGTTTCTCTGTCTTGGGAGCTGGCATCTCTTGTATAGCTTTCACTTTGGCAGGGTCCACTTGAATACCTTTGTCGCTTACAACGAAACCTAGTAGTTTGCCAGATCTCACCCCGAAGGTGCACTTGTTCGGGTTCAACCTTAACTTGTACAATTTCAACCTGTCGAACAACTTTTGTAGATGGTCAAGGTGTTCTTCCTCAGTCTGGGACCTTGCAATCATATCGTCGAAGTATACTTCAATCTCATGATGGATCATGTCATGAAACAAAGCAACCATGGCACGCTGATATGTTGCCCCGACATTCTTTAGTCCAAAAGGCATGACCTTATAGCAAAAGGTCCCCCACTGAGTAACAAAGGTTGTCTTCTTCATATCTTCGGGATCCATCTTAATTTGATTATATCCAGAGAAACCATCCATAAAGGAGAATACCTTGTGCTGAGCAGTATTATCAACCAGAACGTCGATGTGAGGTAGAGGGAAGTCATCCTTAGGGCTTGCCCTGTTCAAATCCCTGTAGTCAACACACATTCGAACCTTACCATCCTTCTTCGGCACAAGAACCACATTGGCGACCCACTGAGGGTAAGAAGTAACTGCTAGAAAACCGGCGTCAAACTGTTTCATAACTTCAGCCTTGATTTTCTCGGACATCTCTGGGCGCATACGGTGAACCTTCTGTTTTACGGGAGGGCAGTCTTCCTTGGTAGGCAGGCGATGAACCACAATGTCAGTATCCAGCCAAGGCATATCTTCGTAAGACCAGGCAAATATCTCAACATAGTCATGCAGCATCTGAATCAACCGCTGTTTCACACTAAGCTCCATATTTGCACCAATCTTGACTTCCTTCTTGTTTGTCTCAGTACCCAGATTTACCGTTTCCACTGGCTCTTCGTGTGGCTGGATGGCCCTCTCTTCCTGGAGTAGCAGTCTTGCAAGTTCACCAGGCACTTCACAATCATCTTCACCTTTGTCTTCGGCTAAGTTGATCGGATTTTCAAAGTCATACCTGGCAGTAGCAGAGTCGTTACCAGTGAGATCCAGAGTGGATTGAGACCTGTATATGTGAGTGTGTGTAAAATAGCTGTTTTACAATATATAATAAAGAAAAACAAGGAGCGCAAAATTTGAAATGCAAGAAACGTCCAATGCTTTTATTAATGATATATGAAAATGGCACACAAAAGCCCTCACAAATGAAGCCACAGTGCCCCGGGTAAAACACCGGGCCATAAAGTTTCAAAACATTGTCTTTTACAAATTCAAAACAAAGAGTTCATTACTGGTTAACAAAAGTAATAGGGATGAAGTCCTTTTCCATCCAGTTGCTTAGTCCACCGTTGGTCGTAGGATAGATCCAGCTGTCGAATTCAGACTCTTCCACATCATCTTCAATGGCATTTACTCCCGAGTTGCTGATGAACACAGGAGGTCTTCCAATCCTTGCACTTCGAACAACCCTTTGAGCTTCTGCAGTGAAACCCAAACCAAACTTGTTAGTCTTCTGAGTGAAATTAGGAAGTCGGCCCCAATTTTCACACTCACCCATCTCAATAACAGCCCGAGCATCCTTTAAGGAAGCCATCTTCATAGGAGAATCTTCAACCACAGTCTCAGCTGATGCCAATGTATGGGGAACCTCTTCAAAGTGCTGAAATGGGGTCTCAATGAACTCCCCATCCATATCTACGAATCTGAACGAGTTGAGGTGGATGACCATGTACTCTTCCTCCCCTTGTACTGTCACAATCTTCCCTCTGACCGGGTACTTCAGCTTCTGGTGGAGCGTTGAGGTTACAGCTCCAGCTTTGTGGATCCATGGGCGACCCAGCAAACAAGTATAGGATGGCCGAATGTCCATTACATAGAATGTAGAATTGAAGACCTGAGAACCAACTTTAATTGGAATATCAACCTCACCATGCACCATCCTTTTAGACCCGTCAAAGGCCCTGACAATGATGTTACTTGGCTTTGGCTCCAACCCTTCACAATCCAACCGGTCTAGAGCTTTCTTGGGCAAGACGTTCAATAAGGAACCAGTGTCAACCAATACATGTGCAAGAGTAGTGCCCCTGCATTCAATGGAGACATGCATGGCATCGTTGTGGTTCTTCCCTTTAGCAGTCAAATCAACGTCGGAGAAACCCAAACCATTACCAGCAGTTAAATTAGCCACACAATCTGTAAACTGATCAGCTGATGTCTCTTGCAGCACGTGGGAAGACTTCAGGAAGGTAATCAGAGCCTTAGCATGGGCCTCTGAACACAACAGCAATGACAACATAGAAATCTTGGATGGGGTTTTCCCCAGCTGCTCAACTACGTTATAATCACTCTTCTTAATAATCTTCAGAATCTCTTCCATCTCCTGTTTGGAAGCTTCAACAGTAATGGTCTTTGGTGCCTCCGTCTGGGCAGGCACATTAGTGGTGATCCCTTTGCCCCGAGCGTTAGATGACTCGGCGACAGGGGTAGGACTAAGAACTTGATCAGGAATGACATCAGGCATACTTGCAGGTGTAATGACAACAGGTCTTCGGGCAGTTGGTGGAGCAATATCAGGTGAGAAAAGTCTACCGTTGCGGGTGACCTTAGCAGGTCCAGTAATGTTGCTGACGCCGGTATCAGCATCCAACTCTTTCTTAACTCCTAGAACATAAACATCTGCCCCACAGTGCCAAGGGACAGCTTTGTCAGAGGTGTAGGGGATGGGCCCCAGAACAGTGATGATTACAGGTGCGATCTTCGGAACAGATGTAATTCTAACAGGCTTCCTCGAGGGAGCCTTGGAAGAATTGTCGAAAATGGTAATAATGGAAACTTCTTCAGTAGGAATGGAAGAAACAACAATCTTCTCAAACAGGATCTCTTTATTATCCATCAGGTTTTGGATACCTGACTTCAGAAATGGGCAATCAGTAGGTAAAATAGAACACATATGGAAACCTTCGCCACAACCCGGAAATAAACAGGCTAGCAACAGGTTCTTCTTGACAGTCATCAGAGGGGTAACAATATTATCCACGGAAACTACAAACAAGTCTTCCTCTACAGCATTTACTCCATGTTTGGGCATGGGAGCAGTCACAACATTAGGCCTTTCGGGCGCCTCAAACTCAATCTCTTTTGCATCAATTAGGTCTTGCACCCTGTTCCTCAAAACCCAACAATCATCTGTATTATGCCCCGGGCTATCAGAGTGAAAAGCGCAGCAGGCATTAGGGTTGTACTTTGGTGATGTGGTACTTGGATTCTTCAGAGCTTCTTTTAGAGTCACCAGATTGGTCTTCAGCAACTGTGGCGGAATCTAAGACAAAGTCATGCTGAGACGAGTGAATTGCCTTCGAGGTATCTCGTCCTTTTGTTGATTGTGATGCTGAGGAGCACCAGCAGGTTTTGAAATAACAACCGCATTGATAGCTTGGCGGTGTTCAGGTCTATTCTATCTTCTTGAACTGTAGACAGCACTAGACTCTTTCTTAAACGGATTCTTCTCGGTGCTCGATGAGGCACCCTTCTGTATCTTCCCAGCCTTAATACCAGCTTCAATCCTCTCACCAGTCAAAATAAGATCTGTAAACCCAGCTGAAGAGCTTCCAATCAGATGGTTAAAGAATGGACCCGACAGGGTCCCCAAAAACATGTCAACAAGTTCACGATCAGCCAAAGGTGGTTGCACCCTTCCGGCAAGGTCTCTCCATTTTTGAGCATACTCTTTGAATCCTTCACCTGTTCCTATTGACATACCCTGGTGTTGGGTACGCGTAGGAGCGAGGTCGGAGTTGTACTGATACTTCCTGTAGAATGCAGTAGCCAAATCTTCCCAGCTGCGGATACTGGTTCCGTCCAACTGATAGAACCACTCAAGCTGAGTCCCTGAGAGACTGTCTTGAAAGAAATGGATCCATAAGTTCTTATCAGTAGTGTAAGGCTGGATCTTCCTCACATATGACCGAAGGTACAACTTTGGACAAGAAGCTCTGTCATACTTGGCAAAGGCAGGTGCCTTGAACTTATGGGGAATCACCACCCCAGATGATAGACCCAGATCTCTGAAGTCCAGACCGGGCACCTTCTGAATTTCCATAGCACTCAAACGGTCTTCCAGCTGTTTGTACTTATCCTCAGCAGGAGGATGTTGTTCTTCATCATAGTCCGTCTCGTTGTCGGAGACCATAGGGCTAGGAGCCCTCCTTTCTTGTGGACTATCCTTCCCTCCAGATGAGGTGGTCAGATCAACTTCATTCTGCAGCCCGTTTCCAAACCTGCGTCCAATATTGAACAGGATAGTCCTCTTCTTCTTCTTCTTCTTTTTCTCCTTCAGAATCAAGGTCTTCAGGTCCTGCTGACCTTTAGCTAGATTCATGAACAACTCTTGAAATTGGGCATTTTGGGCCTGGAGGGCCTTGATAGCTTGCTCAGTTGAAGGTTCAGCAGACATGATGATTGCTGAAATAAACAGCGAAGAAGATAAGAGACCTGTAATGGGGTACCTGTTTATGAAGTGCATGGGATGAAATACGTATGATTTATGATTTCAAAGACAATCGAGATTCAAATTTGTAAACAAGAAAGGAAACACACTTCATTAGATTTAAACTCCGAAATTTAAATTGTTAAACAAATTTCCCTTAGGCGTTACAAGAATGGAAATACTAAAAAGTAAATAAAAACTGTAAAAGAAATCATCAACGGTCCATCAACGCTCCCATGGTCTCTTCTTCTCAGTGCGGACATAATCATTCAGAATCCGCTCATTCTCCAACTGTCTGGTCAGCTTCTGGATCTTCTGCTCCTGTTCATTGAACCTCTCTCGGTAGGAATCTCGTTCATCCCTCAACTGCATCCAAGACCTCTTCAGTGTCCCAATATCAGTGGGCATGTAAGGTTGGAAGATAGTTGGAGGAACCCCCTCCTCATTAGCAACTTAAAGAGTAACAGGCCTGACAGCTTCATATGGCATGCCTAGCTTCTGGGCACGGATGCGGACCCATCTGAGGTATGGCTCCATTGGCAAAGAAGTCTTTGGTCCCAAATCATGTGGGTCAGATCGGTGAACTCTGTCCCAAGCCCTTATGAATTTACGACGCAACTCGTCGCTATCTCCCTGAAAATCAAAGATGATATGAGGCATTAACATCTCATGAGGCCCATCTCTTCTGGCTCTTCCAAACTGACGGGGAGCTAAGCATGGGTTGTAAGAAATCCCTCCATGGAGTCCGATCAATGGAACATTAGGATACTCTCCACAACGATCAATGACAGTCACCTCATCCATACCTTTGAGAGTCCAGATAATGTCATCACTAGAAAGAGACATCACCCTATAAGCCCAGCCCATTCCTTCTTTGTTTTTCAGCACGGACTTAGGGAGGTGCGAAATAAACCACCTCGACAATAAAGGAACACAACACATCAAAGTTCCCTGCTTTCGGGCAGTACGAGCATAGAGCTGATGAAGCATATCACCCAAGAGAGTGGGTACCGGATTCTGAAAGATGAAGATATTTATGGAATTAATATCAACAAAAGTGTCAGGATTCGGAAACAATACCAAACCATAAATCAAGAGAGCCAGAATATCCTCGTACGCCCTGAATTCTAAGCTGTCCCAGAAGTAATTAGCTTTGTCAACCAAAAACTTAGCCAGAAAACCCTTAGCTCCACTTCTAGTCTCCCAGTTAGCCATTACCTCCTCCTTGGTCAAGTGAAGGGCTGCAACAATTTCTTCGGGCTTAAGAGTCTTTTCCCAACCAGTAAATGGAGTCTGCTCCAACATAGAGATACCAAGCAGCTCAGAGAACTCTTCTAGGGTAGGAACCAACTGGAAGTCTTGAAAGGTGAAGCAATGGTATAGCAGATCATAAAACTGGACCAGAACACTCATCATTTGTTCGTCCAATTTTGAGGTGACCAAACTGAGCAGAGATCCATGCCTTCTGATGAAGGAGGTAGTGTCTGGAATCCTGACAACCAAATCTTTAAGACAGGTAGGTACTTGGACAAAGTTGATCCGGATAGTATTCCTACGCATGGGCATCATAATGACCTACAAAATAGAGCAAAGATGAAACCCTCTTGTCTTTGAAATAGGTTAGTCCTTATGCAAAATGTATGCAATGTTATGATGTCATGATGTCATGATAAAGGCACACCACAAGTATCTACAAAAAGCAAACATGGTAAAGGCACACAAGTCACACTGAGAGCCCTTAGATTTCAGGCTGGCATGAAGCTTATGTACTACCCTCTTTCAGTTTCAGTTGGTTAAGACCTGTCCTAAAAATAGTAACCAGGTTCTAGAGGATCTCAATATCACTGACTACCCTCAATCGGTCATAATTCCAATTTAGCAACCTTTTCTTGCGGCCAGAATCATCGCAAGAGTTTAGTCTCAATGAGTGTAGCATACTGCTACTGTTCTATGGCCAAGTTGGTCAATTTAAGGTTCTAAGGTCAGTTGGTGCTTAATGACTCCTTAGAAGACCCATATTCTCCTCGTTCCAACACAAGGGATATCGGTACAGACCAAGGTGTCACACCAACGTAGCTACTGCTTCGTTCGTGTCGGTCTACGCCGGACAGATCAATCACAGTTTATTGCTACTTACCTAAAGGGTATCCCCAAATCCGGGTTAGGATCTATAGAACTCCGATACAAGCCCACAAAATCAAAGCATACAAAGCATACAATTGAAAACACAAGTGATCTAATCCTAAGGTACACCTCACTTATAAATATCCCCAGCAGAGTCGCCAGTTCTGTGATCGGTGGGAATAAAACTGACTATTTTGGAATGCTGGTTCGCGTTTGCGCTTGTTTTCGCAAAATGTCGCGGTAAGCAAGAGTCGCCACCGTCTTTTATTTTATCCAACAAGGAAAGGACAAAAGCACAGAAAAATTCCTTTTTGAGATGTTTCTCGGGTTCGGGAGGTAGATTATAGAAAGGGAAGGTGTTAGCACCATTTCTATCTGTGGATATCCACAGGCTCTTAGGTACTTGCTCATTATGTTTTCAAAAGTTTTCTTTTCTTTGTGATTGTGGGTTTGAAAAGAGTTTTTTGTTTGAAAGGGGTGTAAGTGCGAAAAGTTTTTGTTTTGTTTTAAAATGAGCAAGTACTTAAGAACCATCTACCTACTCAAAAAGGAATTAAACTGTACAAGCGTCCTTTAGACAATGCTATCCCACTATTGAGGAGTAGGTAGCATCGTCGTTGGAGTTTTTTGGGTCAATTCGATTAAGGGATGTATGGTCACTAAAGCAATGTTAGGACGCCTTAGCGGTAACCCTAATGTCTTAGATCATTTTTATCCGATGCAACCGTTTCGAGGCAACTTATGATCTTAGGACAAGAGGGCGACCTCTAAAACTTCCTATACTCAATGACCACGTTCGAGGCAACCAAGTGAGGTGTACCCTAGGAGTGGCATGTGTAAGTGTATTGCTTTTCAGTTATATTATCTTTGTACATGTTATGGTGATCAATTGTTGATTTTAAATTAAAAGATTAATCTTGTCATGCATTGCCTACCAAACATCTAACAGTTAATAGTCGCGGAAGGTAAATTGCAGAAAATAAATCTAAGCTATTACAAGGCGTCAGGTATTTACATCGCCAAAGACAAACCCTTTTAAAATTAAATTGCGAAAAATAAATAAAAGCGATAAATAAATAAATAAAGTCCTAAGTTAAAAATATTACATCCTCGGAGCAGTTACAATATGGAAAAAATAATACGCGTGCGAGAAAATTAAATTGAAGTGTTTTTTAGGGTTTAGACCCTTTTTATTAAATAAAGCATATTTTGATTATTTTTTGAATTAAAGAAATTAGTCTAAGTTGATAATTGAATTAATTAATGAAAAGAAAATGTTTTTGGGTTTTATTTTAATTAAGGAAATAAAATAAGAATGATTAAAAATATTAAAAAAACCTAATTCTAAATTAATTTTAATTTATTGCAAAAGATATTAATGTTAAACCTATTTAAACTAAAGAAAATTAATTAAGGTTTATTTACAAAAATAATAATAAAATTATTGGAATTAAAAAAATATTATTTTGTTGTTTTTTCTGATTTTATGAAATAAAAGTTAATTGGTTAATTTTAATTAAGATAATAATAATAATAATAATAAAAATAGAAAAAATAAATAAAATGTAAAGAAATACTCAGGGGGTGTGGGCCTGAAGAGGGAGTATGATGAGAAAATTCTAGGCCCAAAAACATCCAGCCTGCTTTGACCTTAGGGATCCCACACGTGTTTGCTGACCAGGGAATATGGTGGTCCTTCAATTTTGGCCAATGGATCTAGCTTGAAGGCCACTTGGCATGTTGATCTCCGGGGCATACGGTAATCCACGTCTGGAATGCTACACATGAATACCTGAGGAAAAATTGTAACAAAGTTTTTGGGGGACCTGGGATTCGAACCCAGGTCCCAATGCTCACTATCTGCGCGCTCAACCACTCCAACCAAGCTGCTTAGTTGTTATTGGAATGAGAAATAAATATAAAATAGGTAAGTCAATTAAAATGCTGGAAAAAAAGAAAATATGGCGCGCTATTCAAAACGCACCAACCTGGCCACGCCACGTTATCATCCCTGTCATGGGGATTGTGGCTAAAAGTCCTTTACCTATACCAACGGACGATTGTCCGTAGCTACACGTCGTGCTATCTCAAAATCCACCACGAGCCACTAAAATGCAAACTAAAGGCATGGTTCTGCTCGCCTCTCCGCCCTGGTTCCAACCATGGTCCTTTTGTTGACCAATTTGCCCTGTAATGAAAACCCCTGAAAGAACCCTAAAACGATCTACCATGGCGTTTTGTGATATATGGCATAATAATGAAATTGAATAATACAGAAACTTTGCAAATGATGTAAGGAATTCAAATATGCAATTATCTCAAAGAATGGATGCAAGATTCAAGCTTTACGATTCAATGAGTATGGAGGTTCTGAGCGACACTTACAGGGCTTTTGGAGGTAGGAGAACACGTGATTATGATTGGTACTGCTTCAGTGAAGTGCAAGGAAGCGATTGGGACCTTTGTTTGATCTTGAAAAGGCCTCTAAGTACGATTTCATATCCAAGGTTTTCAAGCTTTTTTCTCCAATTTCTGGCCGTTTTTACAGAGTTTTGTGCGTGTTCTAGGTCTGGCCTTCTTTTGTGAATATAATAGAATGCATCTAGATCAAAATATGGGCCATGATCCTTATGCATTGAAGAGGGAATATTGGATTTGATCACCATTGATAAGCTTTCCAAAAATAGGCCAACTCTGATTTTTTGTGCTTGAATGAGCCTTGATACAAATTGAATAGGTGTTATATGATATTTGCAAGTTGTACAATTCACAAGAATCCCTTTACATTAATTTTTGGATTTTATTTGAATTAATATAGATTTAAAATGAATTAAATCAATAAAAATGAAATAAAATAGAAAAATGAATGTTTGGTCATGAAATTAAAGGTGGGACACGTGTGTGGTGTGATAAGACCAAATCAAGTGGAAAAAAGTGGGCCCTTTTGTCAAAAATTGGAGTTTTGAGGATAGTTGACTTTTGGCAAATTTGGAAAAATGCCAACTTCAACAATGCATAACTTCTTCAATTTTGAACTTTTGGAGGTGTTCTGTGACTTTTTAGAAACCTTGAGATGTCTTCTAATCAACGTTTTATGTCTCATCTCATTTTGATATTCCATGCTCAAGTTATAAGCTTTGGCAAAAAAAGTGTTTTTGTTGACTTTCAAAAATGACCTATAATGTCAAAGTTTGTAACTTTTTGTGAGAGCATTTTTTGATCTTGGGGTTCGAAGATGGATTGTAGTAAATTTCATCCTCTTCAAAATTATCTTTGGATGGGTCATTTCGCATAAAGTATGAGAAAGTTATGTTTGGTCAAAGTTGAGTTGACTTTTCCTGCAAAACCCTAATTTAGCAACTTTTGAATCTTGATGAATCTTGAGCAATCCTTGATGAATCATGATCAACCCTTGATCAAATGATGATTTATACTTCAAAATGAGAATGTTGACAAAAAATATTGAGGTTTGACTGTATTAGGGACACAGTTGACTTTTGCCCTAGCACAGTCGATTTTTGGACTTCTTGAGCAATTGATTGACCAAACTTCCTCTGCAAGGCTTGAAATTTAACATGGATGAAGTGAAGAACATATTAGGATATTGGGGAACACTTGAGGTCATTTGGATGTGAGGACCTTGATGCAACACAAAACCCTAATTTTGACTTGACTGCCTTAGGAGGTGACTTGACTGTCCAACCCTTGAGCCAACTTGAGCAACTTGAAGATTACTCTTGACAAATCTTGAGGAATGTGTAAGGGAAAATTTTGGGGTACAACATCTAGCATGCATAATATGATAAGTCAAGACATATGTATTAACAACACACAATGTCACGATAGACGTTATAACATCTGCTGACAAAACAACAACAATAACAATAATGCATAAATAACATTACAGAAAGTAAAGAATACAATGATATGTTAACCTAATTAGGAGTGACTCACCTACTATGGGGGCTAATAAGACAAGAAGGAAATCCATTATTAGCAGTATTAATTATAAGCTAAACTCCCTCATTTACAACTTATCACTTAATCCCTACCCAGTGCAATTTCTACATAGGCACTTCCTAGATATTATAACCCAGTCACTTCCAATCACCGCATTGATAAAAACTCTCAGTCACAGGGAAAAATAGTTCTAGTCTCAGGAACTGTCACAAAACCAAAACAGGAAGAACACACTTCAAAGTTATAACTTTTTAGCCTTTATTAAAAGCTTCGACCAAGAACAATACTCAAATATGACTTCACAGCTTCGAGGTGAAAAATAACTTGACAAACAGTCAAGCAAAATCAGTCAACTCTAATGTATCAGAGATGAATGGGATGTACAAACAAAACAGAAACTTACTTGAAGAACACCCAAACCCCAAGATTGAGAAAATACAGCTTCCCCTTATTTTTCAGATGTCTTGATGATATTAGTTCTAGGTAGTTTCTTTAAATACTCCTTAACAACTCTTGAGGCTTGCAGTTGCGCCCAAATATTCCTTGTTGTCCATGCTGAGGGCTCCTCAAATTAGTGTAGGAAAATCTCCATGAATCTTGGAACAAAACACAAAGTTTCCTAATTAGTCTTAATCAACCAATTATAGCAACATGTGTACAACTGGAGATATTATTTGGTCCAGATTGATAATTCTTGACCCGTGATAAATCAGTGAGATATAAACAATTTAAATCTCACAGAATCAATTAATGATCTGTCAAGGATAAACCAAGCTGCAGAACCACATGCATCAGACTAAGATGTCATGACATTGTGTTCGAGATCTGGATGAAAATCTCATAACAGCAAACCTGTTATGGAAAATCATGTTTTAGAAAAAATTATGCCAATCCAATAAACATGGTACTAACAGTTATCTTAAAAGAAGCAGAAGGAAACTTGCATGGGATATGTTGCGAGAAATTTGTAGCATGTCGAATATGTTATGGTGTATCATTGAGATTTCAATGATTTATAGCCTCGAGATGATAAACAAGGAAACCATTCTCATCCTAATTGGTTGTGCATTAGTTTTTGCCAAGCAGATAATGAATGTGAATTGGTTGATATTCTACTTAAAGGTATTCATTTCACTTGCGTTAAGATCCATGGTACTAATATGATAGAGGAAAGATTGAATCATGCGTTTGCACTTGGTTGATATTTCTGAATGTCAAGCTTGCCAACCTTATTGCGTCTCACTCTGATCATAATCACATATTTTTATCATGTAAACATGTTCATTAGACTTGTAGAAGATTCACTTTTAGGTTCGAAAACAACTGGCTTAAAGAAAACGGTATTGAGAATGTGGTGCATAATGGGTAAAAGCGTGGGAAACCCTAAAAAGTCTGTTTTGTATTTCTTTTATAAGTGTGTTTTAGTCATATTCTTGACATGTTTTATTTTATTTTCTTCTATTTTCTACATTTTATGCCTTGGTATTATGTTTCTGTCACTTTCAGGCCCACATGATCATACCGAAAGAAAAAGGGATCAAATCGAGTGAAAAACAAAGAAAAGCGTGAAAACCCAAAGTCTCCGGTACAAAAACCAGATATAGGTTATAGGTTCCCAAAACACACATTACGGCTCGTAAAAGACTCTAGATTGAAGCCCCTCCTTGTGCATGTTTCTGGTACAAATATCAGTGGCCTGTTACGGGTTCCCGTAATGCGTGTTACGACCCGTAACAGGCAAGCGGAATTTTCTGTTCGATTATGCTGTTTTGGGATTTCTGGCATTTTGGGATCTGATTTGATTACCTTAATGTCTAGGATTTATTTGTTTAGGGCTATTTTTCTATTTAAGCGAATAATTTTGTAAGGATTAGTATCCAACTTTTATCGTACAATTTGTCTCTGCATATTTTTATCAAGTTCTGTAAAAGCCTCCATTGGAGTAGTTGGATCAAGAGTTTTTAATATATTCAGTATTTTATTTTCATCAGGTTCTTTTTATTTCTTTCTTTATAATTAATTTAATCATGTTTGCTATTATCTTTGGTTAAGTGATGGCGATATGAACACAAAATTATTTCATCTCTCTGCTACGGCTAGCAAAAATTTCCAGAAGATTGATATCTTGAAGCATGCAGATGGTCGTGAAATTCGTGATCCGTAGGGACTTTGTGATATCTCCAGAAATTATTTTGAAGGTCTTTTTACAACTAGAGCATGAGTGTATGATTCGTTGTTACGGTTGGTTCGACCTATAATTATTGAAGCAGACAACAACAAAGTGTTACTCCCTTTGACGAAAGATGAATTTTATGTAGCTTTATTTGATATGCACCCGTATAAATTACTAGGACCTAACGAGTTTAATCCTGTTTTTATAAAGAACTTTTGGGAGTTATATGGGGATGATTTATTTCGTAGCAGCCCCTAATTGGTTGTAGAGAGGGTATTTATTTGATTCCCAAGTGTGTTAAGCCTAACAACATGCCGAATTTTCGGCCCACTTTGCTCAGCAATGTAATTTATAAATTATTGTCCAAAGTGCTTGCGAATAGAATGAAGTTAGTGTTGGGTAACTATGTGTCGGAGGAACAATCATCGTTTTTGGAGGGAAGGTTCATATTAAATAATGCTATGATTTCTACATAAATCATTGATACACTTAAAAGAGGACGAAAGGTAAGAAAGATCATTTGCCTCTCAAGATTGACAATAATATGGCGTATGATACGATGGAATGGTTTTTTTAGAGGGATGCTGGTGAAAATCGATTTTGCGGATAGAGGGATTCATTGGGTGATGATGTGTGTTACTTAGGTGCTCTATTATATGCTTGTCAACTCAGATAGTGTTGGACCTATTGAACAATGAAGAGGATTGAGGTAAGGGGACCCACTACCTCCATATCTATTTATTCTTATCTCAGAAGGACAATCGACCATTATTAAGGGTTCAATGGCTAGTGGTGGTATTCATGGGATCCAAATATGCAGAGGGGCACCTAGTGTGTCCCACCTGCTTTTTGCTGAGGACTGTTTTTGTTTTGCAGGGCCGATTTAACAAAAGTAAGACGCCTAATGAAGTTTCTTGGTATATACGCTAATGTGTCAGGATAGGAGATTAATATGATGAAGTCTGAAGTATTATTTAGTCATAATTTGAGTATACCAGCTCAAGAGGATCCTACTAACATCATGGAAGTTCATCATGTATTAAGAACTGGTAAATATTTAACGCTTCCCACGATGATTAGAAGGAGAAAAAGGGAAAATTTTCTTTTATCATGGACCGTATTTGGAAAAGAATTAATTCTTAGAGAGGTCATTCATTATCTAGTGTTGGGAAAGAAGTAATGGTCAAAACTATTTAAAAAGCAATACTGGGTTACATAATGAGTATATTTATTCTTCCAAATACAATGATCAACGATATTGAGAAGATGTTAAACTTATTCTAGTGGGGAGGAGATGCCAATAGTAAGGGTATAAGGTGGATGTCATGGGAGAAACTAACTTATTCGAAAAAGGAAGGCGGATTGGGTTTTCGAGATTTTAGGGCCTTTAATATGGATATGATAGAAAAACAAAGATGGTTTCTTATGACAAATCCTCAAGCTCTAGTATCCAAAATATTTAAAGCAAGGTATTAGCCTAGAACAGATTTTAGGGCCTTTAATGTGGAGGAGTATTTGGAAGGCTAAGAAGGTGTTAACTCTTGGTTGTAGGTGGAGAACATGAGATGGAGGTAATATCAAGGTAATGAATGAACCTTGGATTTGAGGAAGTATAGAATGGTGTTTGAGTGGACCTCAAAAACAAGGTGTGTATAATATTAACGTTAAAGACTGTATGGCACCTAATGTTAATCAATGGAATATGCAGGTGTTACGTGAATTATTTGATTATGCAGATGTGGATGACATCTTACAAGTCTCGTTGGTGAAGGATGTATAGGATGGCATGCTGGTTTGGAAGGAGGAACAAAATGATAGTTATAGTGTTCAATCGAGGTACCGAATTTGGAGGAGGTTCCAAAAGAGGTATGTTTCAGAAAGAGAGGAAGATAATTGGCGTAACATGTGGAATATTAAAGCTCCACATATGGTCAAACATCTATTTTGGAGAATTTGTAAAGGTTGCTTTCCTTCTAAGAAGAGACTTTGTTAACATCATGTCTCCTGCTCTCCAGTTTGTCAATTTTGTGATAACAATAACGAAAATGTCTAGCATGTTTTCTTTGAGTGTTCAAAAACGAAATCATGTTGGCGGGCCGCAGGTTCGTATGATGTTATTGCACCCTATTTATTCTCTTTTCATGATCTTAAGTCACTTATCCTTGATTTGTGTAGTAAGAAGGATAGAAAGATTGTCGGTAAAGTTGTTGTTATGATTGAGGGGATATGGAAGAATAGAAACAATTTTATTTGGTATTATGAGAGGGAGAAGGTTTCTAAACTCGGTTGGCTAGCCTTGCATAAGTGGCAGGAATGATTTTTGGCACAACAAACTCATGATACCAAGAATGCCCACCATCATATATTGCATTACATTTTACCTCCAATTGGTTGGCTAAAATGTAATGTGGATGAGCTTTTTAACTGTTACCATGGTACAACGAATCGTGGTTGGTGTCTTCGTGACAATTTGGAATGTTGGTACCTTTTTCATCTTAGAAGCGTAAGCTTTGGCTCTAAAAGAGGCTATTCAGTATGCTATTTCTTTACACCTATATCAGGTTGTGTTTAAAAGTGATTCTCAAAAAGTGGTCAAAGTCCTCCACACCAATCTTGATGGAAATTTTGAATTTAGTTTTATTATTAGATTCGTCAAATCGTTGTTATTAGATTTCTCCAACTTTAAGGTAGAGTTTATTAAGCGTCAAACGAATTTAATTGCTCATTTATTAACTAAGAAAACCGATTATTAGTCTAGACATAATATTGCTAATGATATTCTTTCTTATATTACATTGCTTTTGATTAATGAAAGAAGTTAACTTTATTTTTGTAAGAAAAAAAATTGGAAATCCATAAAATGCTTTTTTTCTTCTTTCAAAAAGGCATTATCAACCTATATGATCGCGACCATTAAATAGTACCGGCTTCAAGTGTTCTTAACGCCAACAAAAGAGTCATTAAACATTAGATTAACATTTATATGTGGATACACACAACATATTGATTATCAACACTAAACATTAAGTTGATTTAGTATATGGCTTTATGTAACTCCTAAGTGCTAAAACCTATTTAATTGAAAGCATTGAATTTTTACCTATAAAGCAACAACAAAATTCTAATTATGTTTATCAAAAATAGAAGATAAAAAAGTATCAAGTACTCATGCTTGTTTATGCTTTGAACTTCTTTCTTTCTCTAATACTTATTGAAGCAAGTAAAATGGAAAGTATGTCACTTTTCACACAATTTTCAAAATTTATAATTTATCTCACTTTAGTAACATTCCTTTTTTCTTATTTGACAATGCAGGAACAGGCACTTATTGTGATACTGACCATGATTGTTCATATTTTCCATATTATTTCCATAGGTGCTTTGGTCATTTTTGTCACTACTTGCATATGGATCTCCCCAAAAGTCAGACCATCTTTCATTAGACAAAGTAGAAGAATCTCTTGTAACAATTTCTTAAAAGTGATACAAAGAAATGACTTTGTGAAAATGTTTTCAAGATTATGTGACGAAGAAATTTGTTGAATAACTCTAAAGAAATATGTTTTGTTCTATTTCTGTTTATATCTATCTGTTTTTCTATCAAACAAACTATTTAATATTATTTTCACAAATAATTGTTGTATTTATTTTTTCGAAGAAAAACCACAAGTCTTTTGGACACATTGAATCATTTGTAACAATCTAATATTTTTACAAATTAAAAGTTTTTCTTTTCTTAAAACAAACAATTGAAAATTTAAAAATAATCATCCTAAAAAAGTAACTACACATAATGTCAAAGAGATAGGACAACATTTATTAAACAAAATTAGTACGCTTAATGTTTTTAATGTTTGACATAATGAAATTTGTGTCTAAATAGTCTAGTCTAATGCGTGTTAAACGTCGAAGGAGTAGTCTCGACAGGTATTTCGATTTAGTCCTAATTTTGTAGTGTTAGAAAAATTAGATATTTTGGACTTTTGTATTTTGGGCTTTTGGCTTAGAGAGAAAGCTAACCTAAAACTATAAATAAAGAGAGTAACTCATATTTTGTAACAGTGAATAATATTGCATTTTGCATAATAAAGAGTAGAGAGTTTACTCTACAAATTCACAAATACTTTCTTCTTCTTTTGTTCAAACCCTAACTTCTTCTTTTTTCCAATCATATTTTCTTTCTTCTTCCGTTGTTAATTGCGGAGTAGAATCATCTTGCAACCAAGATTCATTGAATCACTCGAGTGAAGAGTGAAGAACAATAGATTTTGACCGGGTTGATTGAATCTTGTTCATCAAGATTGATTCATAATTACTCAAAGTTTTGGATTTAATTCCAATATCTGGTATCTAGAGCTCTGGATGAGAGATTCGAGGCAAGCAATAATGATGATAGTGAATCATCCAAACGGACATTTCTAACGAGTCTTTCGATTCTGAAGAGTCGGAATTATGAGAATTGGTGCAAGCAGATGAAGGTTATTTTCTGTTATCAATATCTTTGGGATCTTGTGAAGGAAGGTGTATCAGCGCTTGTAGAAGAAGCGACGAATGAAGAAATTACGGCACATGAAGAATTGAAAAAGAAAGATTATAGAGCTCTCATTATAATTCATCAATGTGTTGATTCAGATAACTTTGAGAAGTTGAGTGATGTAGAATCAGTAAAAGAAGCATGGGAAATTTTGGAGAAATTATTTAAAGGCGCTGAAAAGATGAAAGAGACGAGGTTACAAACTCATAAAAGAACGTATGAATTTCTTCAGATGGAAGAAAGTGGAAGCATAACTAATTTCTTCACTAGGGTTACGAAACTTGTAAGTTAAATCAAAGTATATGGAGAAGCACTGACGTTGAGTCAGTTGTAGTAAAGATCTTGAGGTCTTTGAATCCAAAGTTCGACCACTTGGTAGTAGCCATAGAAGAGTTGAAAGATTTATCGACATTGATAAAAGAAGAGCGTCAAGGGACGCTTGAATCTCATAAACAAAGAATGACTGAGAGAGTTGTAGGCAAGTCGAAGAGTGATGTGGCTTTGCAGACAATCAACAAGAGAAAATAAAGGCAAATGAAAGTAGTTTGACAATAAAGTCTGATGAGGCTACAACTATTCGACTGGTCGAAAACAACAAGATGGAAATTCGTTGAACCAGAGAAGACCATCATACCAAAGCAACCAAAGAGGTGGTGATGCAGGTAGATGAAGAGGTGGTGGTCAAAAACCTGACAAAAGTCACATTCAGTGTTTCAATTGTCATAAGTATGACCACCATGCTAGTGATTGTCTAGAAAAACAAAAGAATTAACAAATTATTGCAAAGTTTGCAAAATAAGAAGAAGAAGAAATGATGCTTATGGTCACAAAAAGAGATGAATGGAGATTCAAGGTCCAATGGTACTTGGACTTAGGATCCTCATCACACATGTATGGAAGGAAAGATTGGTTTGCCAACATAAAACCTTAATGAAGAAAATGGTAAAATTTGCAAATGACAATACTCTAGCAGCTGAAGATATTGGTGATGTTCTGATTATGAGGAATTATGGCAAAAGGTCAGCAATTTCCAATGTATTGTATATACTAGGCATGAAAAGTAATCTACTAAGTATAGGGCAGTTGGTTGAAAAGAACTACAAGGTGTCGATCAAAGACAAGTTTATGAGAGTTCTCAACTCAAGAGGAAGGTTAATATTGAAGGTTCCTACTTCTCATAATATAACCTTCAAGATTGAAATTAATGTGATGGAGCGCAAGTGCCTTGCGACTGCAACTAACAAGGATAAATAAATATGGCACTATCGACTAGGCCATATCTACTTCAAAGACATTAGAGATTTGAAAAGAAGAAATATGGTTTTGGGATTTCCAAAAATCTACATTCCAAATAAGGCGTGTGAGGAATGTGTGCAGGAAAAGTAGCACAGGAATAAATCCAACAAGGATGCATGAAGCTAGTCAAAGGCAATTATTGAAATCATATAATCTGATGTATGTGGTCCTATCCAGGTGGATTCGATTGAAGGTAACAAATACTCTGTTACATTCATAGATGATTTTTCTAGAAAACTACAGACTTACCTCATCAAGAAGAAAAATGAAGTGATCGAGGTATTTTCCAAGTTTAAGTCTATGGTCGAAAGACAAAGTGGTCAAAAGATCAAGATTCTAAGGACTGGTGGTAGTGGAGAATATGTGTCGAAATATTCGACACGTTATGTGAGAAAGAAAGGATTATACATGAGGTGGTGCCACCCTACACTACACAATATAATGTAACTTAAGAAAGGAAGAATATGTGAGTGCAACTTCACCATTAGATGTTTTGTATGATGTCAAAACTAGGAAAACTTAACATTTCTGTATATTGGACGGTATCTCTGTGTTGTTTGGTGCACCCTTGCATTATATGTCTTAGGGAGTATTCAAAAAAAGTTTAAAATTGATCCAAATCATGAAAAATTATTTTCTGCACCAAAAACACTTGCATATGTCGGCACATACATATTTAAGGGTCGACACATAAGTCTTCCGTGCTGGCATATGTTGTAGCCCTGTATTTTCAGGTCGGCACATACAATTTTTAGGTTGACACATGTACTGCAGTTTTAAAGTCTTAAAGCTATTGTCATGCTTAGGCCGTCACATCCATTTTCAGGTTGACACATACGGTTAAATTTTTACTTATGTGTCGATACATACGATTTTCAGGTCGGCATATACTGATTTATTAGGTCAATTTTTCAATTTTTTTATTCCAAAACTTTCTTATTTGCATCTAAACTTCCACAACTATAAATACATCATTCATGCATCATTCCAACTTTATGAAACTATAACCTTATATTGCATTTTGTCTTCACCTTCAACCTCCAACCTATGCATACACACTGATAAATCACACATAATAATATTTTTTCAGGGTGCCATCTAGGCGAGGTTTAATAATTCAAGAGAGGAAAAATCGCGGTTTTGTCCTCCAAGTTCATTGATAGATTTGGGGGTTTTCGTGAAAGACATTCAAGAGAGGATTGCAAACTATTGAAAGCCTTTGGATATAAAAAAACGCAAAGGAAGTAGCGCAAGAACGACGAACCAAATTGAAGTGTCTTATGTGCAATAGGTACAATTGATCGTACGTGAAAGCTTAGGAGATAAAGAACACAAAAGAGTAGAAATATTCGATAAATAAATTGGTAGCTATTGTGTCTTGGTCTTGTTGCTGATCAAATAAAGAGAAGGGGTTGAATCATCATCTAATAGTTGGGGTTTGTAGGGTTACTCGTGAACACTTCTCTTGTAATCATACTTCTTGCAAAGTAATAAGTAATCCTAATTCCAAATTGGAATTGGAAGAAGACGTAGCCATAGATACAACGAATGGTGAACTTCCTAAATAAATCCTTGTGTCGCTCTCTGTCTCTATCTCTTTTCTCTTTACTTGCTTTATATGTTTCATTATGCAATTTGCTGAATTTCATTGTTTAATCGATCGACTCGTAAGAATGTTTCTGTGATAATTTTGTTTTAAATTGGTTTTTTGATTAGCTTATAATAAATTTGATTATAAGTGATATTTCATATCAATAAAACTCAAAGAAAAATTCTGAAAATCCGTCCGCACACCAAGTGTTTGACAAATTGCGCTGGTCTAAATTTTTGTTTAATTTCATTGAAAATAAGAAACTATTGTGTTTGATACTAAACTATTAATGGATATATTTTTGTGTCTATTGATTTTATCATTATCTTAATTCCATAGGGCTTGTGTATATCCGAGTTTCCAATAACTAGGTTCGTTTAGACTACTATTTTGATCTAGGCCAAAAACCTCTCGCTTAACATTGTTTTCAAATAAGTTTTTAAATAACTATTTTTGAAAGGTGTTTTTAATTGGGTATCTATTCACTCCCATCTAGATAAGGCGCCATCATCTAACAAAATTTAACTATCATGAATATGTTGAGAATTATATTAAAAGGCAAGCATTTCACTATTGAGTTTTGGGGTGAAGTTGTGTCGACTGCAACATACATTTTGAACTGATATCCAACGAAGAAGTTAGAAGGAATCACGTCTGAAGAATGTTAGTCTGGTGTTAAACCTAGCTTGAATCATATGAAGGTATTTGGATCGATAGCCCGTAGACATGTGCCAGATGATTTAAGAAGAAAATTTGATGATAAGTCGAGTCAAATAATCCTAATATGATATCATTCGACTGATGGATACCAGTTGTTCAACCCAGTGAACAAGCAAGTAGTGATCAGTAGGGACGTGATCATAGATGAGCTTAAGGAATGGGATTGGTCTGAAAAGATAAACAAGGATTCAGTAAGAATCTTTTGTGAAGAACCAGCCACTGAAGTCGAAAGAGAAGAAGTTTGACATGAAGAAGTCAGAGAAGAAGCAGGCCCAAACATGCCTCAAAGAACAAGGTGTATTCCTGAAAGGTTGCAAGAATGTGTGATTACATCAGATGATGTGGTTAATGAAGAAGGTGAGCTGGTACATTATTCTTTCTATGTAAATGTCGAAACAATCAATGCAACTGAGACATTGAAGGAATCGAAGTGGGTGAAACATATGAATGAGGAACTGGAGTCCACCAAAGTCAATAACACTTGGTCACTTGTCGAATTGCCTCAAGGAAAGAAGGAAATTAATGTCAAGTGGGTATACAAGGTGAAGTTGAACCCCAAAGGGGAAGTAACTCTACACAAGGCAAGGCTTATAACGAAAGGATTTCTCCAGAAAGAAGGAATCGACTTCGGTGAAGTATTTGTACCTGTTGCTAGGATCAGAACAATTAGGTTAGTTATTTATCTAGAAGAAACGAACAGTTATCACATATGTTATATGGATGTGAAGTGTGCATTCCTAAACGGCCCCTTAGATGAAGAAGTTTATGTTGCACAACCATTTGGGTTTATGAACCAAGGAAAAGAGAGAAAGGTTTACAAGCTACATAAAGCCATGTATGGAGTTAAACGAGCTCCTGTCATATCCTAAATTTGTCCTACCCTGGTACTTTCATTTGGCTTATGCATCTCATATCATCATGTACATATCCTTCATTAGGCCATCTAACGTTGCATTGCATTCACTAACAATAAGGTTTGGTATTTGAGGTCAATGGTCATGGGATTTGTGTTTCACTTGAAATAGGATTTTGACCCTACAACTATCATGGGTTCCTCTCCTCAATGTTCGAATTTGTCTGACTTATGAGGAATGGCTTGCAGTGTTATTTATGATACAAATTATCCTATTGACATCTTTCAAGGGGTTCGAACATAGAGGTGAAGTTCTTATGAATCATGGATTGAATGTCACTTCTCTATGCTCATGGAAGTCAGATGATTTACGGTTTTCAGTGAATAATGTTTGGACTTCTTCTCAATAATGGAAATGTTTCTTTAGTCAAGACATGGATCATCTTTATTTGCTTATGCTATGAAATTTGTGTGCTTTGGACTTTATTCAAGATGTTTTCAAGTGAATTAAGAGTCAACATTGAGTCACTTTGGATTATAAGATGCATTGATGAGAGAGATTTGATTTTGATTGAAGTCCACCCTGAGAAATTGAATTTTTGGCTAAAGTCTTACTTATATGTCTTTGCAGTTTATCTTACTTTCAAGTTTCTATATCTTATTTCATTAAAAGAATGGAAATTCATCAATCAAATGATTCAAGTTTGTTCATGAGTTGGGATTCTCATTCAAATATTCAACACCAGTTCAAGTTCACTAATCCATCACACAAGCTTCTAGGAGGTTCATTAAAGATTCATGGTATATTCTAAATTGCAAGATTATGGAAAAGACTTTGAAAATTAAAAATTCATAGTACAATTGGAGGGAGAAAATAATTCAAATTTAGTTGAAGGAAAATATTACTACATGTTCAAGAATTCAATACATCACAGGATTCGAAGTCCATTAAAAAACCATCAATTAAAAATAAATCCAATTCAAAGTTCAATACAATAATTCAGTTAACCACGACCCATATTTGAGTCAAGCTTTGTATTCCATTTTCACTTTCTTTCAAACTTTGCTCCAAGTTCACATCATGCCAAAATGGTACATATTCAACATGAACCTGTGTCAAAACCTGCAATATACAGTGCTGAGCTTATTCAAAATAGTTCATAAAAAACCCATCCAGAGAAAAACTACTTCACAATGAAACCTACAAAAACAATCACAAAAATCATTTAACCAATTCATGGAGGCAGTTCACTGAATAATAAATAGTTAACAATTATGATGGTATACACACTCACCTAAGCCTAACTCATCCTAACCGTGGTAAATATTTCCCTAACCTGTACTTCATTAATCCGATCCTAACATCAATTAACCCCAAACTTCTCTCTAACCATTCTAACCACCTTCTAATGGTAAACTGAATTATGGTAACCATCTCTAGAAACATTCATTTTTGGAAAAATTCACTGTTTACGTCGACTCAAAGATATGTGCAGTCGACTCATCATTCTCAACCAAGCTCAGGATGTGTCGCGTCGACCCTTCCGGTTGACTGAACCTGGGAATGAAAGTATTAAAATATTGCGTCAATGCAAGCCCTGTAGCGATCGACGCACTATACTTCAAAATGGTTTTCCTCCACCTGCAGGTTGTGTTGCGCCGACCCCCCTTACTTCTTGAGTCGACCGCTCACTGCTTTTAATTTTTTTTGCTATGCTTTTGGATTTTGACTATTTGAAAAATATATATATTCATTGGGTATCATCATTTAAAGTTAACAAGAACTAGTGAAAGATACACATATTGCTCATCATCTTCATCCTCTCTTCTCAAAAATCAACATCTACACATAATCATGGTTGTTGATTCAAGAAAGATGTTGTGGTGATAACATTCAAATCAAAGATTCAATTCAGATTTGGGTTGAGCAATTATGGGATGTTCTTGAATAAAATCATTTGTATTTTCTCCTCCAAGATTTCAATTAGTGCGGGGTTTTTACACAAGTCTTTGCTTCATCGAATTCATTCGATTGAAAGGATTAAGAAATGATGGGTTTGCTTAATCAAGTAGCGGTAACCGGAGGATTGTGAAGGAAGATTTGGGGTCAAATTTCTTGTGATCGAAATCGGCCGAGTGAAAGTATTGTAGAACAAGAGTTCGTGCAAATCAAGAAGCGGTAAGCGGAGTTTGTTCGAAGAATTTGGCACTTGGTTTGGCTCAAACCAAGGAAAGGGAGGAAGATTGTTACATCAACAACATTGGTTTATTTATATTGTGAACTATCTCTTATTTTGTAACATTTGCATCCTAACATCCAATATCTCAATTCAAGATTTTAGAATTGGGGGCAGATGTACCCTAAGTGAGGACGACAAGGGGAACTGCCTTAACAAATCGTGTGTTCTTCTTATTTTTCTTTACTTCTATACTTGACTACTATAATTTGTGGGAATTAAATTGTCGAATTTGCTTGTACTGAAATTATGGTGTGTTGAGATCATTTCACAATATTGGTAACAATCCATTTGAATAATACCTAAGCAAAACTCACGACTACAATTTAGTAAAATCAAACCTAAGGTACTTTGCACATAAGGTGTATGACAAATTGATTCATCCATAAATTATTCATTGTGTTTAGCTCCATCTTAATCAACTCATTGGAAGTAATTCACACTCCTTGAGGATGTTTAAGTGATTGACCAATTGAGTAAAACATATTGATTCTTACTTTGTCATCCTATCACATACAGTTACGCATATCTGATCCTTTCAAAAGAGGATCGTTTAGACAATTGGATATTTCGGGAGCTTTCGCATATATTTCTGAAAAACAATTTTAAAAAGCGCAAATAATTTTTTAAATGATCTATTCAATCCTCCTTCTAGATAAATCATATCGTCTAACAAGTGGTATCACGAGTGTCGGTTTATTTAGTGCTTCACATATTACTTTGTAGAATATGGAGAACGGTCCAAAAGGGGCTTATACGAGAGCTCCTTCTCTCACCGGTGAAAACTATAGATATTGGAAAGATTTTATGCATGTGTATATTAACTCTGTTAATAGAAATATATGGAAAGTTATCGAGGATGGTCCTATACAAATAACCATGACCAATGAGGATAACGTCACCATACCTAAACCGGAAGCACTTTGGGATGAGGAAGACGAGAAAAGTATAGCTATGATTGGAAAGGTAGAAATATGCTTATTGCATCTTTAGGTGTTGATGAGTATTTTAGAGTTTCACATTGTGCTACTGCTAAGGCAATGTGGGATGCTCTACAAATTTCCCATGAGGGGACAAATGATGTTAAACTTGCTAGAATCAATACATTGCCTCAAGAGTTTGATCTCTTTCACAAAAAAAAGCATGGTGAAACCATTGCGGATATGCAAAAGAGATTTTCTCATATAATCAATCGCTTACACACTCTTGGTCATGTTACTCCCAATGCTATTGCTACTTTAAAAATTTTGAGATGTCTTAATAGGGAATGACAACCTAAAGTTATAGCAATTAAGGAAGCCAACAATCTAGCTACACTTGACATAACAACATTGTTTCAGAAGATTCAAGAGCATGAGCAAGAGCTCATAAATCTCAACAAGCACAAGAAAAAGGAAAAGAAAGAAAAACCAAAAGACATGGAAAATAAGTCTATTTCATTAAAGGCTTCAAGCTTAAAGTCCTCCACCAATAACTCATGTGTGAGTGATTCTAGTGATGATGATGAAAGTTCAAGTGAAGACATGGGGTTGTTTGTGAGAAAATATCATAGATATCTCCGAAAGAATGAAGTCCAACACTCATACAAAAATCTCATCAACTATAGAAGCCCATCAAAACCTTCAAGACAAGATGAAGGTAAGAAATATAAATCAAGAGGATCATGTTTCAACTGCGGAAAACCCGGTCACTATAAACTGGATTTCCCATTGCTCAAGAAAGACAAAGGAAAAGACAAATTCCAAAAGAGACCTAACAAAGCTAGAAGAGCATACATTTCTTGGGATAGTGATAGTGAAGCTTCAAGCAAAAGTGACACTAGTGACGAAGAAGAAATGGTCAACCTTTGTCTCATGGATCATCAAAAGAAGAAAAGGAATGTAAGTCACTCTATATATGATCATATTGATAAAATGTCTCACATATAATTGCAAAGAGATTTTGTTACTCTACAAAATGAGGCTAAAGAAGCTTTTAAACGATTAGCCACAAACAATAAATTTTTTCATACCTTGAGCAAAAAGTGTCCAATTCCGAAAAAGAGTTGGAAGCCATCAAGGAATCTATGGTAGAGAAAATCAAAATTGATAGCAAAGATGACAAGTTTTCTTGGCATGATTGGGCTGGATGTGAAACTTGTTATATTTGGCAAAGAGAGGTAAAAACTCTCAAAGCTAAACTTAACAAGGATTTACAACCCAAAATTACTTTTGGCATTGATAGATCAAATTTCAAAAGTAGTATGATTAATCCTTATCAAAAATACACTTATGAAATAAGAGATCCTCCAAGAAAAAGTAACTTACCCAAAACTCTAACTTATTTATATTGTTGCAAAAGGGGCCACACCATTGGCAAATGCCAATTTAAGAGGTTTTTGGTTCCTCAAGGCATTTTCAAATTGTTGCCAAAATGAAAATCAATTATCACTCACACACAAGGACCCAATAAAAATTGGGTACCTATTTCCCTTGTTTAAATTTCTAGGTGGAATGTCTTGAGACTACAGAGAAAAGATGGTTTCTTGACAGTGGATGTTCAAGACATATGACGGGCGACATCTCCCTATTTCAATGCATGAATGTAACCATGATAACAAGAGTATGAGAATGATTCACAAAGGGATAGCATGACAAACAATATTCAAGAGATCATCTATTCAATAAAATGATAGGGTGTTTGTGAAAACATTACTGATTTGAAGATTATTAGAGAGAAAAACCTTCGAGGTAAGTTCCTTTGTCGTTATTTTTTGTTGATAACTTTCAAACTGGTCGGCCTCTGGAGATTTTTGGCTTGCAGGTTATAGTGGTAGTTTTACTTGAATGTTTGTGAATCTGGGTGGAAGTTATCAGTTGGTGAGGGTATGTTATAAATTGAAGGAATTTTAGCAGAGATACGGTGACAGAAACAACTATGGTATACTTGTTTTTCCTTTTTATATTCGCAAATGTTGCGGTAAGAAAGAGTCGCCACCGACTTTTCTTTTATCCAAATTAAGAAAAGGGTGAAAAGAATAGAAAAAGACTTTTTCGATATTATTTTGAGTAAGGGGGTAGATTATGGAAAGGGAAGGTGTTAGCACCCTTTCCATCAGTAGTTATTTACAGACTCTTAGAGGTTTGCTTATTTTTTAAATACCTTTGTGCTTTGTGTGTTTGAAAATGTTTGGAAAATGGCTTAGTGTGGAGATTTTGTTTGCGTTTAACTCTTGTATCAGTCCTCAAGAGTGTTGACAGAGCAATTGTTTTTTCTGAAAATTGTTTTTGAAAAGTAGTTTTTGTGTAACTGCAAAAATATTTTGAGCAAACTTCTAACAGATATCTACTTTGTACTCGAAAAGGTAGTTCTTTTCCTCCTATCCTTTAGATAGTGCTAGCATACTATTAGTGAGTGGGTAGCCCTATCGTTGGATGTATGAGAGACATCGAAGGTACGTTACAGTCACAAAGGAAACTTGTGGAGACGCTTTAGAAATTTTGTTTAGGTACTAGATCATTTACCGAGAGTCAACTGTAGAGTCATCGAGGGACTATGATCTTTTTGATTTACGGGTCTTTGCTAAAGCGTCCCCATTTCGAGGGACATGACTGCTTTATTTCCAAAGGCAACCAAAGAGGAGTACCCTAGAGGTGTATATGTGCAAGTGTATTATGTTCAGTTATTTTTGTCTTTTTGTTAAGTTTGCTAGCGTTTAATTATTAGTCTTTTCATACAAGCCTAATTACTAGCAGTTAATATTTTGCAGAAAATAAAATGCAGAAGGTAAAAATCTAGACTATTACATGGATTCGAGGAGAAGGATTTACATTCCAAAATAGTTGGGAAAGGAAAATAGGGAAAACAATAAAGTCCTATTAATTATTACACTTCAGGATGCAGATACAATAAAATAAAGTACGAAAAATAAATAACACGCAAAAGGTTGAAAATTCGTCTAAGAAAAACCTGATAAGAAAAATCTTTTTTTTTTTGTTTTTGTTTATTATTTATAAGAGAAAATAAAACTTAAGCCTATTTAATTTTAATTTCAAGAAAAAGATTAAAATAATTAATTAATTAATTTATAAATTAATTTGATTAATAAAAACTATCCTAATATTTTTTGTGATTTTTTTATTTAAAGTTAATATAAAAGGGGAAGTCAATAAAGAAATGAAAACAAAAGTAAAAAACAAACAAAAGGGAGGTGTCCTTCGATCCAGGGAGAAAACAGACTTTTTCGATCCATAGGGGAAGCTGCCTTTGATTCACCCTTCTCACCCTCCCTTGGCGTTCTTTCAATTGGGCTTAAGAGTTAACGTGAGCGAGCTTTAATTTGCACCGTTTTCTGCCTTCTTCGACTGAGCCAGTGAGTGGTATGGGCCAACTTCAATTTGCGCCTTCTCTATTTCTTTCGATTGAGAATACGAAGTCGTATGGACCTGTGGAGTAGCATGATGGCATATCCTTCTTTCACACTCCTTTTGTCTTTCATTTGGGGCTGTACAAGTTAGTTTCAACAAGAAAAACAAACAAGTCCAGAGGGCAGAAACGAATATAACAACAAAGGGGTTATCTATATATTATGCTGAAACGAAAAGTAAATACAGGGTTATTTACATGTCATGCTGAAACGAAAGATGAAAGGTCAAGGGGACTTACCTTTCTTAAAACTAAAACTTGTGTGTGGAATTAGAGTTGCTGGATGTCATTGGATTCGAAAGGAGAGGGAACAAGTGTGATGTGATCTTGATGAGTTTTGGGATTTTTTTGATGTGCTTCTCTTAGGCTGTGTATGGCGTGCAAAATAATATGTGCGTATGATTCCCATGGGCGTCTGTATCTCCCTTGTGCATATGTATAAGGTCTCCCTATATACAGGGGATGAAGGGACAAGAAGGCAAAAGAGTAAACAACCTTTAAGTTGGTGTTTTAAGGCCATGAATACCATTTTGAAACATTGCAAAAGATGTGGAAACTTGTCCCTTTTTGAAATTTGAATTTATATGGACATTTTGGCTCCTTCAAATGCTCTCTAGTGTTGCTCTTCGATTGTCCTATTTCCTCCTTCGACTGGACCTCTTGTATAGCCTTCGAATGGGCCTTTGGTTGCCTCCTTTGAAGGGACTATTTGTGTACCTTTTGACTGGCTCATGTTCTCATCACTGGGGCTTCTTCGTTTGAACCCCTATTCAACTAGACCAAACAAAAACTATTTCCAGGCCAATCTAAGTTTCTTTGGCATGAATGTGCTTGTGCACGTTGGCTTGAAACTGGCAGTATGTTAGCTTTTGGGCCAGCAGGCCTCTTTGAATATTTTTGTTTCGTTTTGGATAGAAATTTAGTTTTTAACCATTGTGCGTGCTCTCTTGAAGGGAAACCCATGCATAATTTGTATACATCACTTTCCATTCCTTCGAATGGGCCAACAAAGTAAGTCCTTCGAATGGAACACCCACATATGCCCCTTTAAATCCATCAATACATGTATTTTGAATGGGGAAAATATATATCCTTCGAATGGACCATGTGTCTGTCTTTCTAATGTGCCAGTTGTGTACCTCCTGAAAGGGCATCTGGGTACGTCATAATGCAGAAACTCCGTGTGTTGAAGAGTCTTGGCATTGAGAGCAAGCACATAAGATGTATTTGCCTTATGCTTCCAACACAAGCATGGAGGGACTTTTGGCCTAGTCGAAGGCATGCTTATGGGTCTTTGCCTTGTGAAACCAAGGCAACCTGATGGGTCTTTGCCTTGTGAAACCAAAGCAGGAATGGAGAGGCATACATGCGCTGGTGACAAGTTGAGGGGCCTTTTTCCCAGTGGGAACTTTGTGAATAGAAGCCCAGTTAAAAGTAGCATTTTTGCTTGTGGATTGAAGGTCAGTATGAAGAATTTTTTACCATTGTGAATCCAAAGAAAGCATGAAGAAGCCTTTTTCCATGAACTAAGTTGGCATGCAGGAACCCACTGTTTGTGGATTAAAGGGAGCTTGCAGGGGATTCTTGCTTTGTGCGTTGAAGGCACGAACGGAGGGAGAATTTTCCTAGTCGAAGCAGGAATCAAGCTTCCTCCAAGGAAAACAAATTCCAAATTGAAGCAAGAATTAAGCTTGCTCCAAAGAGACCGAATTCCCAAACGAAGCAGGAATCCAGCTTGCATGTAGGTAGCCACTACATTTGTGAACCAAGCCAGAATGCAAAGCCAATGGTGCAATCGAAGGAGCACTAACAGGAAGCCATTCCCTTTTGGATCGAAGGAGGTTGTTTCAAAGGAAACACATGCCCAGTCGAAGCTTGTATACATCAAACAAGCAAAAGGCCAAGGCTTCAATCGAAGTTTTGAAATTTGAAGCAAGCTTGGAGGAGATGAGACGCTCAATTGAAGCCTGTCAAAATGCCAATCGAAAGACCCTTTGACATGCCAATCGAGAACCATGTTTATCTTCAAAAATTTTATTTTTTCCTTTGATCAAGTGTTTGTGGCCACCCATGTAAGAGAAAACCTTCGAATGGCCACCCATATATTTAGAAGGACAACAACTCATATATGTATTTCTTTATGTAATTTTCCCTCTGACATCTCTCTATTTTCTCAATATTTCTGTTTTGATTCTTTTTGGTGTCTCCCTCCGTGTGTTGAACAAACTTTCCCCTTTTTTATATACAAAATTTCCTAAAAATTTAGGAGGGAACGTTGATAAATTTGAACAAAACTAGACTTCTAATATTATGCTTTTTAGATGCAGGTAGTGTTTTTCTATTTGGTGTATAAACTGCATTTTTGGACTGATGTAACAGGCTGGATGGCAAAGTCTTTTGTCACCTTTTGCAGGGCTGGAAATTGGCTTCTTGTAGCAGGTTTGGGAATTGATGGATAGGGACAACATAACAAATTTTGGACAACATTTTTACACAATTTTGGAACTATAATGCAGCAGGTTTGGCTTGGACAAGACTATGATGCAACACGTTTAGCATAGATAAATAAGGGTGGAAACAAAAGCAATGGATAAAGCATTTAGGATTAAGCTAGAACAAAAGTCTCGTGTAATTTTTTGTATATCACATGTGGTATATGCAACAACGAATTTAAATGTCTTGCACACTATAGCACAAAATCACTTCCTTTGAAAATTTCTTTTGCGACATGAGTGATAAAGTCTTTACAATTAGTCACATAAGGAACTCGGATATGCTTGAAAGAAATTATGAATGATGATTGAATGAACTTAAACAAAAGCTTGAAGGAGATTGACACCATAAGTTAATCAACTCAATCTTGAACATGCCTTGACTAAGAATTTAGTTAAGTTTGCTTTAAAATCTTGAATGTGTTTTGAACATTGTATATCCTCTTGATTCCATAAGAACTTGTACTCAAAATAAAACTCGTATGCCATGCTCAATTCAAATGGAACTCAATTACAAAATATGAATTCAATATCTTGATGAACAAAACATATGATTTAAGAATATTCAACAATCTTATAACATGAACGATTTCAACATGAGAATTATAGTCCTGAGAAAATAATTATGGCATGAATTGAAATTAGGAGTTAAGAACATTCTAAATCAAGAAAATGACCTACGAAGATTCCATAACTTTCAAGGTTTTCTGTTGTACCCCAAAATTTCCCCTCCCATTTTTCAAGACAAATTGATTCAAGATACCTTCTCATACTTCTAAGGTTCTCAAGTACTCAAGACTACTCAAAGATTGATCAGATGAACCCTCCTCATAAGCAATGACCTACAATTAGGGTTTTTGTTTTTTTCAAAGAAAATTGAGCTTCTAATGCCTCAAGTGAGTTTCATGGTTCCTCATATTCTTCAAGTATTCCTCATGTCAAGTTTCAAGCCTTACGTCACAAATTTGCTCAGTCAATTGCTCAGATGAGTGAAAATTAACTATATTGGACAAAAAGTCAACTTTGACCAATTTATAGTCAAACATCAATATTTTTGGTCAACATCAGTATATTTAACTCACATTAATCATTTGATCAAGGGTTGATCATGACTCATCAAGAAAACTCAAGATTCATCAAACGTCAAAAGTTGCTAAATTAGGGTTTTCTTTAGAAGCAATCAACTAAACTTTGAACAAGCATAACTTTCACATGCTTCATCAGAAAATTCTCAAGAAAGCCTATTTTGATGGAAATTCAATTCTCTACAACTTTGTCTCTTTAAGCTCAATGCCAAAAATGCTTCATTTGAGACATATGAGCCAAAACATTACAGTTATGATTGAGATAGTTATGATTGGTACAAGTTGGGCAATTTTGAGAAAATGCATGAAATCCAATTTGAGCAAACTTGAATTTTTGGGCGAATGGGCTTATCTTTTAAAGTCCAAACGTGTTCTTGACCTCACAATAGACTCCTAAGTCCATTCATTTATTTTTTTGATCTTTATTTCTTTTACTTTTGATTTTATTGATTTAAATTCAAAATTAAATCAAATAAATATAAAATGAATGTATAAAGCATAAAAGGCTCGTGATTAAAATCTTTTGGAGGCCCAATATCACATTACAAACCGTGTGGAATTATACTTGAAACAAATATTCATGGTTTTGTCATATTCCAATCTATTTTTCAAACAAAATCAAAGATAGGTTTTACATGATGTCCAAGCTCATCTTTTAACCCAATCTCTTCTACTATACATTACATATTTAAGCAAAGAGGGGACACGAAAGATTGCTTAAGAAATAAGGGTTTGAGGTTGAAATTTTCAAAGAAAAGAAGGAATTCAAAATCCATCATTCAGTTGTTCTCAAGGAAAACCACCAATTCAAATCGATCCATGAGGTATTACAGAATAAGTTTTGATTATTCTTGATGATCAAAGAGGCCTAAAACTTGCATTCCAAGCATCACCGTTTTGCATATTTAATGAAATTAATATTTCTATTTTTGTGATACTTTGATTGAAACTAACAATTATAACGTGTTCCTGAGACAAATTAGTGCAGGTTTAATCTCTTGTATGAGGCCCATGATACCAGAATCATACATAATCATGTTTGAACCGTTTTGCACTATTTTGTTCGTATCTCATTTTATAGGATGAATTAGCAAAAACTAAGGCCACCATTGTATTCACAAGAGTCGATTTAGGAGGGTAGGATCCTTCTTGATCCCTAATGTTTGTTATATTTGCAGGTGAAAAAAATCATCTCATCGGAGAATACGACTGGAGCTAAGGCTCTGACCCCTCTCCGGTCCACTTTCATATTGTATATATTTGTTGCGTTTGTATGACCGAATGAAAGAGTAACACCGCTGGTAAAGATGAAGGTTTGTGAACGTAAGGGTGTGGGTTCGATCCCTGCGTTTGCCATATTTTTTTGTTGTTTTCCAAATACATGCAGGTTTCTTATATAATATTCAACGCTTGTTTCTAAACACAAACAAGCGTTTGGCTTAGTGGCAAGCAATGTAGCTGTGAAGCAGGAGGGTGTGGGTTCAACACCCAACCCATACAAATTCTTTTTCCTTATTTTGTTAACCTTATTTAATTTTTTCTCTTCCTAACCCTAATGATTTTTAATCAATTATTAACCTAACCTTTTTTTAATAAATTAGGATTAGGTTTTTCATAACTAATATTTAATTTTTCTAACTAATTAATTAATTAACCCCTTTTTTCTTAAACATTAAAATCAATTAGAATTTAGGTTTTAATCACTATTATCACTTAAATTGTTTTCCTACAAAAATCATAAAAACATGTCAACTTTCTTTTTCTATTTATTTTCTATTTTAAATTCATAGATCAAGTGTATAGGACGCATTCCATATGTAATAGCGTAGATTTACTTTTCCATAATTTTTATACTTATGTACCTGCCCCAAAGCCATGTAATAGTTTAGGGTTTTACTTTCCGCACTTTAATATTTTTGTACATATTTAATTGCTAGTAATTAGAGTTTGTATGGAAAGACTAAAATCAATCGATAGAAAACTCTAATTCTCAATATAAATATAACTGAACTAAACACATCTTTCACACTCACACCTCTAGGGTAACCTCTCTTTTTTGCCTTCAAAAACAATTGGTCATGTCCCTTGAAAGTAGGGATACTTTAACAAAACACCCTCGAATAAAGATCATAGTCCCCCGATGACTCTTCGAAGTTGCCTACGAAAGATGATCTAGTCCCTCCGATATAAGTTGCTAAAGTTTCTCTACAAGTTTCCTTCAATGACCATTCAATGACCTTATGCTTATCTCTTCACATCCAATAGATAGGTCTACCTACCAACTAATGATAAGGGTAGAACTATCTCTAAAGGAGAAGGAAATGAATAAGAATGACCTTTAGTGGTTAAGGAACTCTTAGTCGCTTGCTTACAATTTTTTCTCAATAAACATTTTTACACATCGCACTTTTCAAACAAAATATTTTCAAACACTTTGTACGCATTCTTGAGGACTGATGCAAGAATCATTACAAGGTTGGTCGTACTTTGGATTTTCAAAATATTTTCAAATCACACACAGGCAAAGAAAATTTTCAATGTGAGCTAGAAATTAAGATCTCGTAGAGAACTACATATGAAAAGGGTGCTAACACCTTCCCTTTTCATAACTTACTCCCCGAACTCAAAATCTATCAAGGTCTTTCCTGTTCTTTTCACCCTTTCCTTATATTGGATAAAAGAAAAGTTGTTGGTGACTCTAGCTATCTGCACATTTTGGATAAAATCAAAAAGTCGGTTGTCCCACTGTATTACAGAACTGGAGACTCTGCTGGGGAGTACTTAAAAAAGAGGGGTTACCTTAGGGTTAGATCACTTTACCCGCTTTCTTTGTTTGCTTTGTTTTATTTAAATTTAAGGGTTGCTTGGGTTTATTATTGCTTGTAAGATCCTACACCCGGATCTAGGGATTCCTTAGGTAAGTAGCAATAGATCATGAAGATTGTACGGCGTAGACCCATGTGGTTGAAATGATGACTAAAGTTAGTGAGACACTTTGGTTTGTACTGATGTTCCTTGAGTCAGTCATGGATAACATTAGGCTTCTGAGTGGTGTCATTAGCACTAACTTACTTTTAGAACCTTAGAAAGTAGTGATATAGTCGGCTTTGGTGCAGTCCAAGGTTGGTTGATACTCGATGCTACGCTCATTGAGATTTAACTCTCGGGATGTTTAGTGGCAAGCCAATTGCCGTGCTAAAATAAAGCCTGTGAGATCCTTGGTTGCAACAGACTCTTTTTTTAATATTTTTTCAAATCCCACGAGATCCTTGAAAACATTGCATATGCATATACATGTCATGTGTATCATTACTTAACATGTGTTCTCAAGACATGTTTTCTCATCTTCTTGCTGTTTATTTTAGTAGAAAAATGGCTTTGGAACAGACAGTCAAAGATCTCCAAGCTCAGAATACCCAATTCCAACAAATGTTCCTGAACTTAGCCAAGGGGAAAGAAGAATTGAAGGCACTTGTCACCAATGGGAAGAAGAAGAAGACAAGGAAACCAATCAACATCCTTAACATGGGGATAAGGCTCAAAGGTCTAGTCAAGCAAGCTCGAAATCTTAATATCCCATCAGATGAAGATGACAAACAGGATGAAGATAGTAAGAGTATGAAAGTTGAGAGAAGAAATCATGGTTCTGACAAATTTCCTGATGAAGAGGAAGATGATTATTTGGATGAGCAATATCCCCCTACTGATGAAAAGTATAAGTTGCTGGAAGAGCGTCTAATAGCCATAGAGATCCAGAAGGTGCCTAGATTGAACTTTGATGATTTGGATCTGGTTTCACGAGTTGTCATTCCTCCTAAATTCAAAACTCCTACCTTTTCCAAGTATGATGGTGTTTCCTCCCCGAAGCTGCACTTGAGGTCATATGTTCGAAA
Source organism: Vicia faba (assembly GCA_948472305.1). NCBI lineage: Eukaryota > Viridiplantae > Streptophyta > Magnoliopsida > Fabales > Fabaceae > Vicia > Vicia faba. The sequence goes on along the minus strand of CATIWC010001579.1, from coordinate 212,137 downwards.
AATTCAACCACACACTGCTGACAAGAAGTTGTGGCTGCATTTCTTTTAAAAGAGTCTACCTGGAACACAATTGGAATGGTATTATCAACTCGAAGGTACCAACATCCATACCTAAGAAGATTTGGCTGCGACTTTCTATTAACCAATATCAATACAATTCTGATTTGGCACTAACCCGTATGCAACTACAGAGTATGCCCATGGGTTCTGAGGAAGGTTTCAAAGAGTATGCACATAAATAGAGAGATCTTGCGGCCAGAGTTCAACCTCCTTTGGTTGATATAGAGTTGGTTGACATGTTCATGAGCATGCTAACTGGTCTCTTTTATAATCATCTTCTAGGAAGTTCTTCAGCTGGTTTCACTGAACTGATTTTGACAGGGGAACATGTTAATAATGAAATCAAAAGAGGTAAAATCCAGGTGGCTACATCTCCAAATACTTTGAAGAAGTCTTATAATTGTAAGAGAGAATCCAATTCTATGCACGTGCAGAACGGTCATAATAAGAGTGACTATAATTAATTAATGGGGTAGTACTAATCTCTAATCTTGTGCTAGTGTAACAACAATAACATTAATCAGTGTAGGCAGGATACACCCAAGTGATAGTTCACAAAAATCAACATGCCATTGGAGCAAGCATTACAACACGTGTTAAAGGCAAGGATGGTTACATTGAGAGAACCTCTTCAGAATCCCAACACCTTCTCTCCCTGGTACAATCCTAATGCAAGGTGCACATATTACTCTGACAGCCCCAAACATGACACCAGCAACTGTTGAGCTTTGAAGAATAAGATTCCAGACATGATTGACTCCAAGGAGGTTGAATTTGACCCTCCTGAAACTCCTAATATGATAACTGAGCCTATGCCTCATCATGAAAAGGGCATTAATGCTATTAATGTCGTTAAAGACTCTAATAACGACTGCAACATGGACAATTGGATCTTCCCTACTACTGATAACGGGCTCAACAATTGGAAGACTGAAGACTTTATAACAATCTCCTTTAGTCAGGAGTAAATGCTATTTTCTATTTTCTTACTTTCAAGTTTTTTGGTTATGTAATTTAAACATTAAACTTTAAGCCTTGTGCCTTACCTAGGGCACAATGGTCTATTTTTAGGGTTGTCATTATTCATCAGCATATTTTCATTTAATAAATCATTGGACGTTTGCATTCAAATTTTACGCTCTTTGTCTTTATTTTAATTTATTATTTTCAAAATAGCTATGCGTTCTTACGCACACCTACACAACAAATTGCAGATCCATATCCACCCTGGATCCCATTGATAACAATTTTTCTATTGCCAATTATGGCTTCGAAAACCCGATCTACCAAGCCGAGGACGAAGGTGAGGAAGATTATGAAATACTTGGAGAACTTTCTAGGATGTCAATGCAAGAAGAAAGAGCCATACAACCGCATGAAGATCCAGTCGAGGTTGTGAACTTGGGTTCTGGAGAGGACAAGAAATAGGTCAAGATAGGTGCCAACCTAGAAGGCAGTGTCAAAAAGAGATTAATTCAGAGGTTGCGTGACTATGTTGAGATCTTTTCTTGGTCATACGATGACATTCTAGGGCTTGATACGGATATTGTGGTTCACCATTTAGCGATGAAAGAAAGTTCGTCCCCCTATAAAGTAGAAGGTTCATCGTATGCGTCCTGAGATATCTGAAAATATCAAAGCTTAGGTTATGAAATAATTCAACGCATGTTTCTTAGTTGTTACATCCTATCCTCAATGGGTTGTAAATGTGGTTCCAATATCTAAGAAGGATGGTAAGGTGCATATGTGTATAGACTACAAGGATCCTAATAGGGCAAGCCCCAAAGACGACTTTCCGCTTCCACATATTAATGTTCTGGTTGACAACACCGCTCAACATAAAATGTTTTACTTCATGGATGGTTTCTCTGGTTATAATCAAATCAAAATGGTGCTTAAGGACATGGAAAAGACTACTTTTGTCACACAGTCGAGCATTTTTTGTTACAAAGTTATGCCTTTCGGTTTGAAGAATGTTGGTGCAACATATCAACATGCTATGGTAGCTTTATTCCATGATATGATCCATCATGATATATAGGTTTACATTGATGACATGATAGCCAAGTCTCAGGCCGAAGAAGAACACCATGACCACCTGCACAAGCTGTTTGAGAGATTGAAGAAGTACAAATTGAGGTTGAATCCAAACAAGTGCACCTTCAGGGTAAGATCCGGTAAACTCCTAGGTTTAGTTGTCAGTGGTAAAGGTATTAACGTTGATCCTGCCAAAGTTAAAGCTATTCAAGAAATGCCATCTCCCTATATTGAGAATGTGTTGTAACTGGTTTTTAAATAGAGTCGCCACCCTTAATTTTTATCCTAAAGAAAGGGAGTATAAAGGAATAACCTTAAAAGAAATTCAGAAATTCTAGGTTTGGACTCAGTTCTTGATGACGGGAAGGTGTTAGGCACCCATCCTCTACCTTGTTCACAAGGATACTAGTTTTAGAATCGCGATGTTTTAGGAAATAAGGTTTTAATTGCTTATTAAGGAAAAGGATTTGAATTTTGGTTAGCTGGACTCGCCACGATTTTTGATCATATGCCTACGTATCCTCTTAGGAGGAATCACATTTCGTAGTTCACAGTTTTTTTTTTTGTATTTTTTTATGGATTACGAAATATATTTGAATTTCTCGCATATGTTGTCTAAGAGTGTGAATGGCGGAGTTTATTAGACCAAGTGCGCAGTTAATTTAAATATATTTGTATTCCTTTCCGAAAATTAATCGTTCGAATTAATTTAATTTGAAAAAAAAAAGATTTGGTGTTTGGTTGAATATTTTTTTATACGTAGAGCGAGGGAGTCTGATATAGTCTCCTCATCACGTGACCAGATATTGGCCACGTGTTGCTCGCGGATGGGAATTTGGTGAGTAGATTTTAATCGTTTGATTTTGAATAATAAGCCCATAGACGATGTGTCGGCCGATTTAATTACTAGAAGATGGACATCCTATTATTATAGAATGTTTGAATTAATTATATTTGAAAAAAGTGTTTATTATTGGTTAACTATTTTTTAGTGTATTTGTTGTAAAAATACCTTTATTAATGCATGATAAAAAAATGATAATATTTAATGCAATAAAAATAAATAAAATATTTAGATGAGTTGAAAATAAAAATTGATTTATAATAATAATAAATAAAATTAAGATATAATATTATAATTTATATATATTAAAATAATAAAAAATATAAAAAATAATAAAGTAAATTAAATAAAACGTAGAGGGTGAATATTAAGGGTTCAAGTCCAGATGTTGGACTTGGCCCATTTACACAGAGGGAGGTGTAAATTAATGTTGGATAGTAATTTTGGATACTAATTATAAAAGGGTGTATAGATCTTAGAAATCAATTAAAGGCCCTAAATCCCAAATGCCAACCCTAATACATTATCATGATGTAACAAAAAAAAACAATTCATTATAACAGAAACGGCGGCTCACTCGGTGTAGGAGATTATTATTATTATTATTATTATTATTATTATTATTATTATTATTATTATTATTATTATTATTATTATTATTATTATTATTATTATTATTATTATTATTTTAAATTACAATCATAAACCAATCACATGTTAACACATGGTATTTGAAAAAAAGAAAAAATCTAAAAGTAATATCTATAATACACATAACCTTACAATGAGAGAGACCGTAGCATTTTCCCTTTCCATTTTCCTTTCCTGTGTTACTCTTTTTCTCTGTATCACCCTTTTATTTCTCATCAATTCAATTCCAAAATCTTCACCTTACTCCTTAGAATATTCAATCTAAAACCCATAGAAACCAAAATATAAACCCGTGAGAAATTGTTAAGAAATACATGCCGATTGGAAGAACCTTGAATCACGACGGTGGTCCTCAAGGTAGTCGAAAGAGTATCTCGATGTAGCAATTTCGGTGGCTTGTAGTTGTCATGGATGGTCATAACCGGAGTTTCATCCGGAGGCAGAAATCGTGACGGCTGGAAGGGCAAGCACATATCTACGGAGTGTTGGAGCTGATAGTGAGGGTGTGTTGTGAGGTGGAGGCACGAATCTGTTGTCGGACCTCGTGGTCGATGGTGAAGCTTGTTGAGGACTTTGCAATTTTCGGTTTCCTTTTTTCATGGTTGTTGTGTTGTCGTTGCTGCGAGTTATTTAAAGAAACTATCAAGCAGAATAAGAGTCAATGATGATGGTGTATGTTAGTGTTTGTGACGTGTGAAAGTTTATGATCATGATGGTGAAGAGTGAAACATGGAGATGGTTATTATTATTAAGTATTTATAGGTTTTCAGACAAAAATTGAATATATGGTGATCATTTTGAAATTGTTACAAAAAGGAAACCAGTGAGAATCAGTTATGTATTAGTGGTGCAAATTGTAAAAATAATAACAATTAGTAACAAATCGTTAAATTAGAAATGTATTTTTTCTAAGTAAATGGATATTTTATTTGTTAAGAACAATGATTTGAGAAAAATATATGGACAATGTTTTGACGAAAATTTAAGAGAGTGTCTTTGTGTTAGTGTAGTGTTTATATATATTGATTTAAATATTATTACTAACAAGAAATAAAAACCAAAAATATAATACGATTAAAGCAAAGAATGATTTAAAATTGAACAAAAAAAGATAAAATTAAAAATAACAAAGTGGCCTCATATTTTAATCATTGGCCAATAATAAAACAATAACACAAAAAGTTTTTTTGAAGAGAAAAATTGAAAAGAAATTTTGAAATTTTTTTTATAAACAAAGTAGTGTCTGAGTGTGATTGAATTGTGGATTATTGTGAATGAACAACTAGGACAAACTAAGGCCTTATTTATAGATAAAAGAAACCGTCTAAATTGAAAATAAAACAAAATTGACCAATCAAAAATAAGGTGTCACAAATTGACACCAAATGGCCAAAAAGAAACACATATAAAAAAAGGAAAGAAAATTAGTGACGAAAAATAGAAAAAAAGCAAATGTTGAAAGTGCAGTATAAAAGATTCAAACTCATGACCTCAGTCTTACAAGCTTCATTCTTTAACAATTGTGCTATGTTACTTATTTGTAAATAAACTTAAATCGAAAATATATGAAGGGTGTACAAATATTTTCTATTTTAAAAATACAAATAATTTTAAAATGAATCATTATATTTTTAAATAGGTTTGGAAGAAAATATTTATAAAAATAAAATAATATTATAAAAACAAAGTTTAAAATATTTTTGACTGGACTTGAGAATGAATATCTATAAAAATCAAATAATATTATAAAAACAATGTATTAAATTTTTTTTACTATAGGAATAAAAGGGAAGGAAAATTTGGGGTATGACAAAAGGAAGTCAGAAGTTTCATGGGACGATTGAACTACATTGCCAGATTTATTTCCCATTTGACCGCTGCTTGTGAGCCGATCTTCAAGTTACTAATTAAAGATCAAGTAGTGTAGTGGAACGATGATTATCCGATAGCCTTCAACAAAATCAAAGAGTATTGGAACCTCCAATTCTAATGCCACCGGTTGAAGGGAGATCTTTGATCATGTACCTAACAGTATTAGAGAACTCAATGGGGAGTGTATTGGAGAAACATGACGAGTCTGGTCGAAAAGAGCATGCAATATACTACCTTAGCAAAAAAGTTTACTGACTGTGAAACAAGATACTCACTGCTCGAGAAAACTTTCTGCACTTTGGCATGGGCTTCTTGCCGACTAAGACAATATATGTTTACTCATACTACCTTGTCGATCTCTAAAATGGATCCAATAAAATACATATTCGAGAAACCCGCTCTCTCTGGAATAATAACAGAATGGAAAATGGTCTTGACCGAATACGACATTCAGTATATTACTTAGGAGGAAATCAAAGGAAGTGTATTGGAAGATCATTTGGCTCATCAGGCTTTAGATGAATATCAGTCCATGAATTTTGAGTTCCCGGATGAGAATGTTATGATAGTTACTGATTATGAAGAACCTGGACCGTATGAAGGACCTGAACCAGGATCCCAATGGACTATGGTTTTTGATGGAGATTCCAATGCGCTAGGTAATGGATTTGGTGTTGTAATTGTCTCTCCCAAGGGTTGCCATACGCCTTTCACCGCCAGATTATGTTTTGACTGTACCAACAATATGCAGAGTAAGAAGCATGCATCATGGGTATAATGGATGCCATCGATATGAGAATTAAATTCTTGAATGTATATGGGGATTCAACCCTAGTAATCATTAAAATTAAGGGAGAATGGGATATGAAGCATCCAAATCTCATTCCTTATCGAAAGCATGTATTGACATTAATTCCGTACTTCGAAGATATCACTTTTGAACATATTCTGCGAGAAGAGAATCAGTTGGCAGATGCATTACCTACCATTTCATCAATGTTCAAAGTCAGATGGGATAATGAAGCCCCTCTAATTACTATTAAGAGACTAGATGAGCCAGCATATTGCTACGAAGTTGATATTGATGGAGTAGAGGAAAAGCCTTGGTACCACAAAGTAAAAAAGATACCTCGAGAGTCAAGAGTATCCTGAAGAGGCATCTATCAATGATAATAAATTTCTAAGGAGGTTCTCTGCCAAGTTCTTTCTGAGTAACAGAATCTTGTACAAGTGCAATCACGATTCGACTTTGCTTCGTTGTGTATACAAGAAGGAAGATGAAAAGATTATGGAAGATATGCACGAAGGAGTCTTTGGTACTCACTCAAGTGGACATACAATGGATAAGAAGATACTGAGAGCGGGTTATTATTGGTCTACCATGGAAACCGATTGCCATCATCATTCAAGAACTTGTCAGAAATGCCAGATTTATGCTGACAAAGTACATGTGCCTCCGGTTCCTTTGAATGTCTTGAATGCTCCTTGGTTGTTTTCAATGTGGGGCATTGATATTATTGGAGAGATTACATCCTGGTCGCTATTAATTATTTCACGAAGTGGGTTGAAGGAGCCTCATTTGCCTCCGCTAGCAAGAATGTCACCGCTCGGTTCATTAAGGATAACCTTATCTATCGGTATGGCGTAAATGAAAGGATCATCATAAACAATGGCACCAATCTTAACAATACTATGATCACGAAACTATGTACGTAGTTCAATATTAAGCATCACAATTCATCTTCGTACCGACCAAAGATGAATGGCGCAGTGGAAGCCTCCAAAAAGAATATCAAGAAGATTTTGCAGAAGACGACGGTGACATACAAAGATTAGAATGAGATGCTACCATTTTATCTTCATGGTTATCGCACTTCAGTACATACATCAACTAGGGAAATCTCGTTCTCTCTAGTCTATGGTATGTAGGCTGTCTTACCCGTTGATGTCCAAATTTCTTCCCTAAGGATTATGAAAGACGCAGGTTTAGATGGAGATGAAGGGATTCAGACTAAACTCGACCAGATAAAATTGATTGATGAAAAAAGTCTTGCTGATGTTTGTCATGGTCAGATGTATCAGAAGTGCATAATCAAGGCCTTTAACAAGAAAGTCAAGCATCAAGTGTATCAGGTTGGTGATTTGGTAATAAAGGACATTATCCTACCACAAGGTGATCCCAGGAGAAAATTGACTCCAACATACGAAGGGTCGTTTGTGATCAAGAAGATATTTTCTGACGATGCTATGATACTTACCAGCATGGACGGTTAAGATTTTCCACACCCTGTGAACGTGGACATAGTTAAAAAATACTACACATAAAATAGACCTACTAGGTTGACTGGCCTAGGAAAAAATAAGGGCATCCCGGCGAACCCAAAGGGTTCGGGAAAAAATTATGGATATATATAAAAAATTGTACATCCGGCAAGTCGAAAATCTGAAAAGACGGGTTGGGAAAAAAAGGATATCCCGGTGGACTGAAAACATGAAAGGGAGGTCCAGGAAAAAGTTAGGGATTAAAGCGTACGACTATGTCCCATTAGATCACCCATCTTCTTACAACCAACATAGTTACCAACGTCAAGTTCAAATGGTACAAATCAGTTCAATTAACTTCTTCTGACAGCAAGAGATGAGATGCTTAAAGATATAGGGGAAATAGCAGAGTTGAAACTTCACGAGATCATTTCCACATAGCTATTTTTGTGTGTTTTTCTTTGTACCCCTTTTCCTTTTTACGACAATTTCCTTTTACTAGGATTTTTGTCTCCTTGTATAAAACTGTCTGTTTATAGGCGAACCTTCTAAATCAATGCAATCAATTTCAAATTCAAAATAGTTTTTATGTTCTCTATTTTATTTTCAAATAGTTCCAATGATTATATTGAATGAACATATGCATTGGAATATGATTACTATTTACAAATATATACATGAAAATAGGATTATCATTTACTGAAGACTCTAGGAGTCGGGATAACATTCGATGTTGACCATAAATTCCCATAGAGCAATTTTCACAAGCTAATCTATGTCGTAGTTTATTTCTTCAGCATAGTCTATAGAGTTTATTTCCCCAATGGAGTTTATTTCTCTAATATTGAAAATTCCCCGATAAGATTCTCTTCTCTGACCAGATATCATCCAATGTTATCCTCCCCAGAAGAGTTAATACTCATATCCGAGACCTGGTCAGACAACACAATAGAAGAATTTCATCTCTTTTATCCCTATTCAGAAAACATAAGAATTAAATCCTTCAAAGAATGACGAACGACCGACTCTCCTAGAATGCTTATAATCCCCAAGAAGAAGTTGAAAATCTCTAGCAGAATATCCTCAAACAGAAAGCAGAAATTCTCAGTAGAGGCATTCTAAACAAAATCGGAGAATGACTATCTTCATCCCCATCAACCATCAGAGATTTATTTTCCCCAGCCAAGCATTGTTATACGAAGCTACTGATACACTCCAATAACATATTTCATCTATACATCATTTACAAAAATCATGATATATGTATATGAAACGCATATAACATTCTCATTTATTTTGAGAGCATCATTACAAAATTTGTTACATACATCATGACATTGCACATAACTAACTTTGTATTTTCAGGTTAAGTTCACGAACATACAAATACTACCATTAATTTATAGATAGGTTATGGATAAATTCCCGAAACAAGACGGGGCGACTATCTACATGACAAGAGAATTATCCTTCAGAGGTTATTATGAAAAGCATCTCCTTCATGGCTTCATTATGAAAAGAATTCTCCTTCAGAATTTTGTTCTAAAAAGCATTCTCCTTCAGGCCTTTGTTCTGAAAAGCATTTCCCCTTCAGAGACCGAATTCTAAAAAGTATCTCCTTCATGGCCATTTTTCTGAAAAGCATTTTCCTTCAGAAGTTTATTCTGAAATGCATTCCCCTTCAGAGACTGAATTCTGAAAAGTATCTCCTTCAGAGCTTTGTTCTGAAAAGAATTCTCCTTCAGAGGTTTATTCTGAAAGGCATTTTCCTTCAGGGCCTTCGTTCAGAAAAGCATTTCCCCTTCAGAGACCGAATTCTGAAAAGCATGTCCTTCAGGGCCTTCGTTCTGAAAAGCATTCTCCTTCACAAGTTTATTCTAAAAAGGCATTCCCCCCAAGAGACTAAATTCTGGAAAGCATCTCCTTTTGTGGTTTATTCTAAAAAGCATCTCCTTCAGGGCTTCATTCTGAAAAGCATTCCCCTCAGTGACCGAATTCTCACGAGCATTTCCTTTAGAGGTTTATTCTGAAAAGCATCTCCCTTCAGAGAGTGAATTATGAAAAGCATCTCCTTCAGGGATCTGTTCTGAAAATCATTCTCCTTCAGAGGTTTATTATGAAAATCATTCTCCTTCATAGGTTTATTCTAAAAAGCATCTCCTTCAGGGCTTCGTTCTGAAAAGCACTCCCCCAGACTAAATTCTAGCGAGCATTTCCTTCAGAGACTGAATTCTGAAAAGCATCTCCTTCAGGGCTCCACTCTAAAAATCATTTTCCTTCAGAGATTTTATGAAAAGCATTTTTCAAAAAGAGTCAGGCGTAGACTCATTCTGATACTCCTATCAACAGTTACTTTGGATGACATCTGAAAGCCCATCTCTGGAGACACTCTATCACCTCTCCAAATGGCATCTTTAAGCCCATTCAAGCAGTATAATCAACCAACAGTGTTACTTTATGCACATGTGAGGGAAAAATTTCTGGGCACTTAAGTGTTCAATCCTCTTCCACCTTCAGATCCCGAATGGCGAGCATGCCAATCTAACTATTCAAGTTTAAGAAGATTAAACAGGGAAACTTGTTGTACCCCAAAATTTTCCCTCCCATTTTTCAAGACAAATTTATTCAAGATACCTTCTCATGCTCCTAAGGTTCTCAAGTACTCAAGACCAATCAAAGATTGATCAGATGAACCCTCCTCCTAAGCAATGCCCTACAATTAGGACTTTGGTTTTATTCAAATAAAATTAACCTTCTAATGCCTCAACTGAGTTTCATGGTTCCTCATATGATTCAAATAATCCTCATGTCAAGTTTCAAGCCTTACGTCACAAATTTTCTCAATCAATTGCTCAGATGAGTGAAAATCAACTGTATTGGACAAAAAATCAACTTTGACCAATTTACAATCAAACTTCAAGGTTTTTGGTCAACATCAATATTTTGAACTCACATTCATCATTTGATCAAGGGTTGATAATGATTCATCAAGAAAACTCAAGATTCATCTAAAGTTAAAAGTTGCTAAATTAGGGTTTTCTTTAGGAGAAGTCAACGAAACTTTGACCAAGCATAACATTCACATGTTTCATCATAAAATTCTCAACCAAATCCCATTCTGATGGAAATTCAATTATCTACAACTTGGTAACTCTAAGCTCATGGCCAAAAATGCTTCATTTGAGAGATATGAACCAAAACATTACAAGTCATTTTAAAAGTCAACAAAAAGACACTTTTCGTCAAAGTAATTTACATCAAAATAAAGTCTTCAAATGGAAAACTGACCAACATTAAGATTGTAGGGGATATCTTGAGGTTTCTAAAAATTCCCATATCATCTTAATATGATAAAAATTGAGAGAGTTATGATTTGTACAAGTTGGGAAATTTTGAGAAAATGCAGGAAATCCAATTCGAGCAAACTTGAATTTTTGGGTTAATGGGCTTATCTTTTAAAGTCCAAACTTGTTTTTGATCTCATAAGAGAATCCTAAGTCCATTAATTTGTTTTAGTGATCTTTATTTCTTTTATTTTTGATTTTATTCATTAAAATTCAAAATTAAATCAAATAAATATTAAATGAATGTATACAACATAAAAGGCTTGTGATTCAAATCTTTTGGAGGCCCAAGATCACATTACAAACCGTATGGAATTATTCTTGAAAAAAATCTTCATTGTTTTGTCATATTCCAATTTATTTTTCGAACAAAATTAAAGATAGGTTTTACATGATGTCTGAGCCCATCTTTTAACCTAATCTCTTCTCTTATATATACATTGCATATTCAGACAACGAGGGGACACGAAAGATTACTCAAGAAACAAGGGTTTGAGGTTGAAATTTTAAAAGAAAATAAGGAATTCGAAATCCATCATTCATCCATTTTCAAGGCAAACCATGCATTCAAATCAATCCCTGAGGTATTACAGAGTAAGTCTTCATCATTCTTGATGATCAAAGAGGCCTAAAACTTGCATTACAAGCATAACCGTTTTGCGTGTTTCATGAAATTCCTATTTTTATTTTTTCGATGCTTAGATTGAAACTAAGAATTCTAACACGTTCCTGAGACAAATTAGTTCAGGTTTAATCTCTTACATGAGTCCTATGATGCCATAATTGTTTATCACCATGTTTGAACCGTTTTGCACTATTTTGTTCGTATCTCTTTGTGCAAGATGAATTAGAAAAAACTAAGGCCACAATTGGATTCACAAGGGTTGATTTAGGGGGGTAGGGTCTTTCTTGATCCTTAATGTTTATTATTTTTGTAGGTGAAAAAAATAATCTCATCAGAGAAGACGACTGGAGCTAGGGCTTCGGCGCCTCTCCGGTCCACTTTCATATTATATTTTTTTTGTTTTGTTTGTATGACCAGATAAGAGCGTAGCACTGTTGGTCAAGGAGAAGGTTTATGAACGTAAGGGTGTCGGTTCGATCCCTGCGTTTGCCATATTTTTTTGTTATTTTCGAAATACATGCAAGTTTCCTATATAATATTCAATGCCGATTTCTAAACACAAACAAGCGCCTGGCTTAGTGGCAAGCAATGCAACTGTGAAGCAGGAGGGCGTGGGTTCAACACCCACCCCATGCAAATCATTTTTCCTTACTTTGTTAACCTTATTTCCTTTTTCTCTTACTAACCCTAATGATTTTTAATCAATTATTAACCTAACTTTTTTTAATAAATTAAGATTAGGTTTTTCATAACTAATATTTAATTTTCCTAGTTAATTAAATAATTAACCCATTTTTTATTAAACATTAAAATCAATTAGAATTTAGGTTTTAATCACTATTATTAGTTAAATTATTTTTCTACAAAAATCATAAAAACATGTCAACTTTATTTTTCTATTTCTTTTATATTTTAAATTCATAGATCAAGTGTATAAGACGCATTTCCTATGTATTAACGTAGATTTACTTTTCTGCAATTTTTATACTTATGTGCCTGCCCCAAAGCCATGCAATAGTTTAGGGTTTTACTTTCCCCACTTTACTTTTTCTGTACATATTTAATTGCTAGTAATTAGGATTTGTATGGCAAGACTGAAATTAATCGATCGAAAACCCTTATTCTGAATATAAATATAACTGAAATGAACACACTTTTCACACTCACACCTGTAGGGTAACCTCTCTTTGTTGCCTTCGGAAACAATTGGTCATGTCCCTCGAAAATAGGGATACTTTAGCAAAAGTCCCTAGAATAAAGGTCATAGTCCCTCGATGACCCTTCGATGTTGCCTACGAAAAATGATTTATTCCCTCTGATACAAATTGCTAAAGTATCTCTACAAGTTGCCTTCAATGACCATTCAATGACCCTACACTTTTCCCTTCATATCCAATAGATAGGTCTACCTACCAACCAATGGTATGGATAGAAATATCTCTAAAGGAGAAGGAAAGGAATAAGAACGATCTTTAGTTGGTAAGGAACTCTTAGTCGCTTGCTCACAATTTTTTCTCAATAAACATTTTTACACATCACACTTTTCAAAAAAAATATTTTCAAACACTTTGTACATATTCTTGAGGACTGATACAAGAATCATTACAAGGTTGGTCATACTTTGGCTTTTCAAAATATTTTCAAATCACACAGACGCAAAGTAAATTTTCAAAAGTGAGCTAGCAATTAAGAGCTCGTAGATAACTACAAATAAAAAAGATGCTAACACCTTCCCTTTTCATAACTCACCCCTCAGACTCAAAAACTATCAAGGTCTTTCTTGTTCTTTTCCCCCCTTTCCTTATATTGGATAAAATAAAAGTCGGCGGCGACTCTAGCTATCCGCATATTTTGGATAAAACCAAAAAGCTAGTTCTCCCACCATATTACATCTTCTAAGCACAATTTCCTTTGATCCTTGAAGAGAACTATTAGATGACATTTCTTACGACAACATGCAAAAATAATTGTCCCAATATGCTGAATATTGAAGAAGTTACGATCCTTGGAAGTTAGGCAACAAAAAACTTGAAATTAGGTCAAAGCCCACAATGTGACCTCTAAAGTATTCGAATTTTTGATGATCTTTCACACATAATCAACTCTTGACTTGTAAAGAGAAGTCGGAGGTGATGTCAATTAGAGTCATGCGCAAACAGAACCACTAAAAAATATTTAATAATGAAGAAGTTATGATCGTTTGAACTTGATCTTGCAAAAGTTAACTTTTGGTCAAAGTGCTTTGAATTGGCTTGCAAACTTAATCTATCCTTGCATTCCAAGGCATATTGATGCACATATGAACCAGTGATGATGAAATCTTGACCGTGATTTTGAGATTAGAGGCTAAGCTTTGATGATGTAGCCTTTGGGAATTGGCGATCCATCATGCTTGAACACTTAAGGGATCAGATACCCTAATTGAGGTGCAACACCTGATGCTCTTGATTCAGACCTGTCTCCGCACATGAAACCAAATAAACAAAAACATACACCTTTGTATGGAATTAGAAGTTAGTGATTCATAAAATAAAAATGTTCACAATAATTGATAATAACTGCATAAGCAATGCTTGAAGGTGAGCGGAATAAAAACCAACTATATCTCGTGACCTTGATGCTTTATGAAAATGCAAATGAAGGTGGGATCTTAGGTCAACAATTTGGGTATGACAATTGCTCCTATTTAAGTTTCTTCTATTCAGAGAGATGAAGATTGAAATCTTTGTTTCGACGAGATTAAAGATACTTAAATATAGAATACACAATTTTTGGTTCTAAGATACCACAATGATGTTTATGATATGATATGAATACAATGCTCTGAATTTTATAAGGATGAACCCACATGAGACAAACTATTGCTGGAGAAACCAAGCACATGATAAAGTAACCCCACATGGGAAGAGATTATAACTCCAATGGGGAACAAAGCCACAAACTTTGAATGAGAGACTCTTATTGGGGAACAACTTCGAGAGAAAAAAATTACTGACTCTATCAGGGAAGACACCTTACATAGGTTGTGAAAAGATAAATGGCTAATGACTCAAGATGATGGTAAATTTCCAATTCAGTGTCAAAGATAGAAAATAAAAAAGATACTGACTCACAGATGATGGTAAACTACCAACTCAAAGGTCGAAGGTAGGATCAAAAAGATACTGACTCACAGATGATGGTAAACTACCAACTCAAAGGACAAAGATATGATAAAAAAAGATATCGACTCACAGATGACCGCAAACTACCAACTCAATGGTTGAAGGTAGAAGATCAATAATATGTCAACTCACAGATGACGATAAACTACCAACTCTATAGTTGAAGGTAGAAGATCAATAAGATATCGACTAACTAATGACGATAAACTACAAACTCAATAGTTGAAGGTAGAAGATCAATAAGATATCGACTCACAAATGACTATAAACTACCAACTCAATATCTGAAGGTAGAAGATCAATAAGATATCATCTCATATATGACGATAAACTACCAACTTAATAGTTAAAGGTAGAAGATCAATAAGATACCGACTCACATATGATGATAAACTACCAACTCAATAGTTGAAGTTAGAAGATCAATAATATACCAACTCACAGATGAAGATAAACTACCAACTCAATAGTTAAAGGTAGAAGATCAATACGATACCGACTCACAGATGACAATAAAATACCAACTCAATAGATGAAGGTATAAGATCAATAAGATACTGACTCACAGATGACGATAAACTACCAACTCAATTGTTGAAGGTAGAAGATCAATAAGATGCCGACTAACAGATGACAGAAAACTACCAACTCAACGGTTGAAGGTAGAAAAACATAGAACAATACCAACTTTTATTGACGGTAAAGAAACAGAAGACACAACGAGGTTTACTGAAGGTGAAACTCCTAACTTCTACTAAGGGTAGAGAAACAAAATGTGCACCAACTTTTACTGAAGGTGAACTAACGACTTTTACTGAAGGTATAGAAACAAAATGTGCACCAACTTTTACTAAATGTGAACTACTGACTTTTACTGAAGGTAGAGAAACAAAATGTGTACCAACTTTTACTGAAGGTGAACTACCGACTTTTACTGAAGGTGAACTGACGACTTTTACTGAAGGTAGAGAAACAAAATGTGCACCAACTTTTACTGAAGATGAACTACCAACTTTTACTAAAGGTAGAGAAACCAAATGTGTACCAACTTTTACTGAAGGTAAACTACCGACTTTTACTGAAGGTAGAGAAACAAAATGATGCACCGAATTTTACTGAAGGTGAGCTGCCGACTCTTAATGAAGGCAGAAAAGATAATAAACCTTTCCACGTTAAACGGATTCTAGTTTCTTCTTAATCAAGTCTTCCACTTGAAATGGATAGTATACAAATTTCTTTGTGGGACTTTTCCGAAGAGATTCCATTTACTGAGTAAACATCCCCAAGAACCTGGTCATAAGCCACAAACTGGTCCCAATTTTATGATAATAAACCTCCCCAAGAACCTGGTCACACGCCATGAATTGGTCTCAGTTTTCTATTAAAAAACCTCCCCAAAAACCTGGTCAAAAACCACGAACTGGTCTCAGTTTTTTGATAATAAACCTCACCAAGAACCTGGTCACAAGCCATGAACTGGTCTCAGTTTCTACTTAATCAAGTATTCCACTTGAAAAGGATAATATACAAACTTCTCCATGGAAATTTTCCAAAGAAATTCCATTTGCTGAGTAAACCTCCCTAAGAACCTGGTCATAAGCCACGAACTGGTCTTTGTTTCTTCTTAGTCAAGTCTTCCACTTGAAAAGGATAAAATACAAGTTATCTCTGTTAAAAGGACTGCCACTTGCAAGGATTTTATAACAAACTTCTCTGCAGGACTTTTTCGAAGAGACATCCTTTTCCGAAAGGTAAAAGTATGTCAGAATACACAAGCTTCTCAAATAAAGAGGCTGCCACTTGGTGTCAAGCAGAAGATTTCAATATAGTATTATAAAGACATTGTTGGGAATGAGAGTCAACAACTTCATCGAGGATAGACAAACTGCTCATGAAGAGACCACCATTTTCCATAAAAGAGTAAATCCAGAAATAATCAAGCTTCTCAAATAAAGAGTCAGCCACTTGTTATCAGGTTGAGATTCCAAGAGAGTGTTGTAAAGATATTTTCAGAAATGAGAGTCAATAACTTCACTGGGGATAGACAAACTGCTCATGAAGAGACCTCCATTTGCCATAAAAAGAGGAAATCCATAAATAATCGAGCTGCTAAAATAAAGAGTCCTCCACTTGTTGTTATTTTGATATTCCAAAAGAGTGTTGCAACAACACTACTGCGAAACAAAGTTCATGAATAGATTCTACCTGAGGAGACGAAGCATTTAAAGGTGAAAAATAAATTCACTTTCAATCTAGTTTTCACAACCTAGGGAGATCCACATGGTGACATCTACAAGAGACAAAACTCAATCCAAAAACAAACTGGAGAGAAACAATCAAACACGGCTCTACCAGATGAGGAATAAACTCAACTGGAACTTATCCTATCCTGAGATTGAAGGGAAAGCTAAAAAAGAACTATTCCACGAGGAATAAACTCAGTGGGGAATTAGAAAGAATGTACACTTTCTGCTTAGGTTGTTACGCTATTTGGAAAGAGAGAATACTGTACTTGGGGATAAACACAACTAAAGTAGATGGACACAAAAACATCGATAAATGTGAATGTGCATGAATTATGTAAGTGTGAATGAATAAATGAATGTCATGTATATGATGACAAAACAGACCAAAAGATATAAATTGGAGATGAAAAGACATTACATTAGAAGCAGATACTCGGTTAATCTCACCAAGATGGGAACATTACTGGAGATAGAACAAAAGCCATCGACGAAGCATATTTCTGCTATAAGGGTCTAATCTCTCCAGAGATGAATATACTTCTCACGAGAAAACCCAAAGTCTAATCCTCTTAAATATATAATCCATTGAAAGGATAACAACACGAACAACGCTTCAGTTGGAAAAAATATCACTTGGTTGGAGATACTGGGGAACACCACCATCTGATAATATGTGCAAATTAGGTCACATATATTGATAAATATGGATTGCATCTAGAACTAACTTTGTATGCCCCAAGTTCACTGGTGATAAACTGCATGATGCACGACAATTATTACGAATAACTTCACATCTTAAATGCTCGAAGTTACATGGTTTACGAGACGAAATCGTCTTAAGAGAATTTTACAAATGACCTGGCATGCAAAATGCCTCCAATGTCTTCAAACTCTTGGAGAGATTCGTTGAATCTTGACATGACTGTCCCATATTGATTCTATTTGGCAAGACAGAGTCTTCAAAATTTCCCCATGAGGGTAAACAAACTGTGAAGGCAACAACTTGTTCATGCTGAAGGTCTTCAGGTGACATTCCCTTGGCTATGATCATTCTTAAAAATGAATCGCCAATTATTTAACAAAGTTTCAGACCTCAAAATATTAAAATCATCACTGGTGCTTATATGTAAGCTTTCTTGACATTAAGCAACTGTTTTACAAGCAGGAAATTTTTATTCTAAGAATGAAAATTCTAATACAAAAATTATGTAAGTCTTGAAGATTTTATTAAAAAGATGTCGCAAAACCTTGTGAGCGAATCACTAGCCAGGATGCGACATTGAATTTTTTTGTATAAAAGATAATCAAAGCATATAATACCAACACAATAATTTAGCAAAACTCATGGGAGTCAGGAAACACTATCTCCTTGGAGTATGATTTTTAAATAAACCCTGTTTCAATTAGGACTTTTGAAGATTGTGATGTGGCCTGGTTCACGGTTTTTAGAAAAAATATTTAAGGCCTAAAATATTTGGTGCCCACCCCCTTCATGATGTTCTTCATTCCTATGTTCAGTTAAACCAAAATAAGCACTCATCTCCCGAGAGGATTTAGTTGATGGTTGATGAACCACTGATATTCTTTGGACAAGATGGTCGCTCACTCTTGATTTTTGTCACACGACTTCGTTCTTTGTTGAGGATTTTATGTTGTAATCCTTTTTCACCTTTCAGGATTTCCATTTCACCACTTATTTCCCTAAACTTTTACTGGACAAATTCCTTTTGAATTTGACTTTGAAGTC
This sequence comes from Vicia faba, assembly GCA_948472305.1. Lineage (NCBI taxonomy): Eukaryota > Viridiplantae > Streptophyta > Magnoliopsida > Fabales > Fabaceae > Vicia > Vicia faba. The sequence goes on along the minus strand of CATIWC010001579.1, from coordinate 193,285 downwards.
CAGCAGGATGCCCTGACTTTTGCCTAAGCGACTTGTTTTTCAAGTTCCGACTTAGCGGGGATTTTTGTCTCTTCCTTTTTCACCATCTTTTATTCATTTCATTTTTTTCATTCATTTTTTTATATCACCTTTTCTTTCCTTTTGAACATGTCGCGTGACTTCGAGTCATTTGTGACTTGTTGGAAGAATTGTGACTGCCTGAGTCTTGGTGGATGAGGGATAACTGTTGTGGTGTCGTCATCTGTTGATATCCTTATATGTGAGAGATACCCATTGGGATATCGTCTTTTTTTGATGCACACTAATGATAGGTGATGATTGACAATTGTGGTTTTGACTTTCCTCAACCTATTGAAGGATAACCATTGTTGTATCCTTAGATGCACACTCGTGATGAGATTTGAATACTCAACCAGATTAACTGAACACTACCCTACCTTGGGTTAAAAATGAGGGTTTTTTAAACAAAAAAGAAACTCATAATTCAAAGCTTAAAGGGGTTAACGAGGGTTTCACTCCCTTATATCTCCGGTGTTTGTGAATTTAAAACAATGCATGTACATCGTCAACAAATTTTTATCCAAAAGCATATAACGAGAAATTTTGCGTTTTAATGTTATCATCCTCTCTCCGGCCTCTGCCTAAGCGAGGGGATTGGAAATAAGTTGGTATCATAATGCAGAAAGGCAATTTAAAATTGAAAATGAATACGAGTGAAACAAATGCATTTCATCAAGACAAACATACTAATTGTATTAAGATAATATTTCAAATGCAAACAAGTTCTTACATGCAAATAGTGCAATGATAAACAAGAAAGATTACAAATAAAAAAGAAATAAGAAACTAGAGACCGATAATGTTGAGCAAGGACTTGAGTTTTGTCCATATGATTAGAACATGATAACCTTTGAATAAATGAGATCTTAGACTTTATGCTTCAGAATATTACAATCCTCAATTGAGTGTCCAAGTGTCCTAGAGTGGTACTCGTATCTAGCATTCATGTCCTAATCCACATGAATAGATGGTGGGGTAGGTCTAGGTTCCCTTAGTTGGAAAAAATATTCCTTGAGCAACTAAGTGAGAAATTGACTATAATTCATAGGAATCAGGTCAATTCATAGGAATCAAGTCAATTCATAGCAACTGACTGCCTGACTATAATGCATAGATTGATCAATGTAACTTGCATATCTTTTGGGCTTATTTTGGTATGTTAAATCCTTCAGGTTGTGTCATGCACACATCCTCAAGAAGATTCCAATTAAGGAAAGTAGTCTTGACATCAATCTTTCATATTTCATAATTATGATATGCAACGATAGCAAGTAAAATCTGAACAGATTTAAGCATTGCAACTGGTGAAAAGGTTTAACCATAGTCAACCCCATGAATTTGTTTATAGCCTTTTGTAACCAATCTTTCCTTATAGGTATGTACATTACCATCCACGTCAGTCTTGTTTTTGGAGACCCACTTGCATCCTATAAGGTTAACTCCTACAGGAGGCTCTACCAAGGTCCAAACCTGGTTTGTGTACATGGAATCCATTTCAGATTTCATGGCTTCTAGCCACTTCTCAGACTCAGGATCAGTTATAGCCTCTTGGTAGGTCACAAGCTCATCTTGATCCATGAGTAATACATCACCTTGATCACTTATGATATATTCATATATATCAGGTTGGTGATTGTGATACGGTGGGAAGAACTGACTATTTTTTGGAATGCTAGTTTGCATTTTGCGTTTTTTGTTCGCAAAATATCGCGGTAAGCAAGAGTCGCCACCGACTTTTATTTTATCCAACAAGGAAAGGAAAAAAAGCACAGAAAAATTCCTTTTTAGAGATATTTCTCGGGTTCGGGGGGTAGATTATAGAAAGGGAAGGTATTAGCACCCTTTCTATCTGTGGTTATCCACGGGCTCTTAGGTACTTGCTCAATTATTTTCAAAATTTCTTTCTTTACGCTTGTGGGTTTTGAAGAAGTTTTTATTTCGACTCCGATTTAACTCTTGCTTCTGTCCTCAAGAGTGTAATGAAGCGTTTTTGAAAACTTTGGTGAAAGGTGTAAGTGTGAAAGAGTTTTGTTTTGAATGAGCAAGTATCTAAGAATCATCTAGCTACTCAAAAAAGGAATCGTTATATGCTAATTTCCTTTAGACAATGCTATCCTACTATTGATGAGTAGGTAGCACCGTCGTTGGAGTTTGAGGGTCAATTCGAATGAGGGACATGAGGTCACTAAAGCAATGTTAGGACGCCTTAGCGGTAACCCTAATGTCTTAGATCATTTGTTTGATGAAAAAATATCTGAGGCAACCATTTCGAGGCGACTAGGATCTTTAGACAAGAGGGCGACCTCTAAAACTACCTATACTTAATGATCGCGTACGAAGACAACCAAGTGGGGTGTACCCTAAGAGTGCGCATGTGCGAGTGTGTCGTTTTCAGTTATTTCTATCTTTGTATATGTTAAGGGTGATCTAAGTTGATTTTAGGTTAAAACATTCAGTCTTGTCATGCCATCATATTATCAAACATCTAACAGTTATAATTTGCGGAAATAAAATGCAGAATTTAAATTACAAGGCGTCGGGTATTTACATTGCCAAAGACAAACCCTTTTGAAAAATAAAATAAAGCGAAAAAAATAATTAAATGTCCTATTAACTATTACAAACCAGGAACAAGTACATTATTGGATAAAAATAAATAAATCGCGTGCGGGAAATTAAATTGAGCGCGAGTTAGGGTTTTGACCCTTTTTTGAAAGAAAATATCTTTTTTGTTGTTTATTTTAAGAAAGGAATTAATCTAAATTAATTACTAAATTAAATTAAATAAATAAATTAAATAAAAATAAATTATTTTTGGGTTTTTGTTATTTTAAGAAAGGAAAATAAAAATGATTAAGTTATTAATTAATCCTAATTAAATCTAATTTAATTTTAATTATTTACAAAAATATGTTAAAGTTATTCTAATTAAAACCTAAGTTAATTTAATTAATGTTTATTAATAAAATAAAAATTTGATTTGATAAAGAAAATATTTTTGTGGTTTTATTTTATAAAGAAAAGAATTTTTTGATTGGTTAGTAATTAAATAAAAAAATAATAAAACAAATAATTATAACAAAATAAATAAGATAAAAGAGAGAGATGAAGGGGTATGGGCTTGAGATTTATGGTGTAGATAGCAAATGGGAGGCCCAATAGTGCTGGCCTCGTTTAACTCCTGGACTCTGGTGCTTGTGCGTTGACTTGGCCCCATGTGGACTATCAGCTTGGAACCATCAGATTTGGCCTTTAGGCCATCTGGCCATTGGATGCTTGATGGTGCGTGGTAGGTTGCAGGTTCAAACATGCATTGGAATACCTGAAAGGGAAAAATATAGAGAAAGTGGGGGACTTGGGAATCAAACCCAGGTCCTGATGGATATTGCACGTGCACGCTTACCACTAGGCTATGATGATTTGTTTGTTAATAATATAGAAATAATATATATTATATGAAAACAAAAACTATTGCCAGAAAAAATAAGAAAAAACGCACGTGGTTTGAATGGCCCAATGAGGGGGCGCCACGCATCGTCTTCAACCTTCCATCCGTGGCTAAAACCCTATAAAACCTATAGCTACAGACACAGACCGTCACTACAAGTCACGCATATTCCAAAATCCGCTGTAGGCCATAAAAATGAATTCCAAGGGCATGGTTGTGCTCATCTCATCATCCCAGTCACAACCATACCCTTCTTGGGGGTCAATTATTCCTGAAACAAAAACGCCCAAAAATATCCAAGAAACCCTAGCTATGGCATTTTGCAATACAGCTCATGTAAACGAAATTAAATAAAGCCAAAAGCTTGGAAATATTTAGAGGATCACAAATATGTAGTTAGTTTGTTCAAATGATGCAAGAATGAGCCAAATCGAATCCAAGAACAGAGCTAGGTAACGAGGGACTTACAACGTGTTTGGGCGTATGAGCAAGCTTGCTTTTGATCCGGGAAGATTGAGTGAACACCCAGGAAGCGATTGGGATAGGTTTTGGCTTCTGAAAACGCCTCTAGCTATGATTTAGAATTCAAGCTTTTGGATACTTTTTTCAAACTTTGTTCTGCCTATGCCTGCACTTTCCAACCCTTATTTCGATTCCTTTGGCTTCCTTATGTATTATGCTTTGCATTAGGGTAGAAGTTATGGACTGAATATCTCTAAATCAATGCATACATATTTGATTTGATCTCAATTATTAACCTTTCCAAATTTGCCAATTTTCAATCTTTTTGCACATGGTTTGGTGTGATACAAATTTAATGATGTTAATGATGATGATCCAATCCTGAAATAGCCAAAAGATCTCATGTAATCAAAGTTTGGGATTTTATATGATTTTATTTGATTAAAAATGAATAAATTCAACAAAAAATAAAATCAAATAATAAAAATAAAATATGAGCTCATGGCTGAAGCTAGGACACATGTGCAATGATGCAAGCTCAAATCAAGTGGAAAAGAATGGGTCCATTTGACAAAATTTGATGTTTTGGTGATAGTTGACTTTTGGCAATTTTACAAAAAGGTCCAACTTCAACAATGCATAACTTCTTCAATTTTGAACTTTTGGAAGTCTTCTTGGACTTTTTAGAAATCTTGAGATGTCCTATAACCAAACCTTTTGGTCTCATCTCATTTTGATATTCCATGATCAAGTTATAAGCTTTGGCAAAAAAAGGTATTTTTGTTGACTTTCAAAAATGACCTATAATGTCCAAATTCATAACTTCTTGTGAGTGCATTTCTTCATCTTGGGGTATGAAGATGAATTTTAGGGAATTGCATCCTATTAAAAATTATCTTTGGATGGGTCATTTATCATAAAGTATGATAAAGTTATGCTTGGTCAAAGTTGAGTTGGCTTTTCCTGCAAAACCCTAATTTAACAACTTTTGAGTCTTGATGAATTCTGAGCAATCCTTGATGAATCATGATCAACCCTTGATCAAATGATGAAATATCCTTCAAAATGAGAATTTTGACAAAAAATCTTGAAGTTTGACTGTTTGTAGGTCACAATTGACTTTTGCCCTAGCACAGTCGATTTTTGGACTTTTAAGAAATTGACTGGGAAAACTTCCTCTGCAAGGTTTGAAATTTGACATGGATGATCTTGAGATCATATTAGGACATTGGGTAGCACTTGAGGTCATTTTGACTCAAGGATCTTGATGTAACACAAAACCCTAATTTAGGGTTGACTGCTTTAGGAGATAGCTTGTCTATCCAACTTTTGAGCAAACTTGAGCAACTTGGAGATTTTTCTTGCAATGTTTTGAGGAATATGAGAGGGAAAATTTTGGGGTACAACAGCTGAACCTGTTCAATCTTCTTAAACATGAAGATGTAGATTTTCTTTCGTGCTTTTCGTGATCCGAAGGTGGAAGATGATTGAACACTAGAGTGCCCATAAATTTGCACTCGCATGAAGTGGTATCAGCATGGTGATGTCGAGAATGGGATTACAGATGCCATTTGGAGATTGCCGGAGGGAGGATGGGCTTAAAGATGCCATCTGAAGCAGTGTCGATCACATAAGAGATTCCTTAGCTAGAACTTGCATACCTGTTGTTGTGAAAGATTCCGCTGGGGAAGCATGCTCTTTGTTGAGATTTAGGAACTTGCTTGTACTTCAACTGAGAGAACATCTCCGCTGAGTTTTAAGAACTTGTCCGTAATTCAACTGGGTAACTTTGTCGAGATTTAGAACCTTATCTGTAATTCAACCGAGGATAATTCAGTTGAGATTTAAGAAACGGTCAGTACTCCGACTGGGGAAAATTGCCGAGATTTAGAACCTTATCTGTAATTCAACCGAGAATAATTCAGTTGAGATTTAAGAACCGGTAAGTACTTCGACTGAGGAGGATTGCCGAGATTTAGAACCTTATCTGTAATTCAACCGAGGATAATTTAGTTGGGATTTAAGAACCGGTCAGTACTTCGACTGAGGGAAACATCTTTATCGAGATCTAGGAACTGTCTGTTACTTCAACAGAGGATAATTCTGTTGAGATTTAAGAACTTGTCCACACTTCGACGGGGGAAAATTGTCGAGACTTAAAACCTTATCTGTAATTCAACCGAGACTAATTCAGTTGAGATTTAAGAACCGGTCAGTACTTCGACGGAGGGAAACATCTTCATCAAGATCTAGGACTGTCTGTTACTTCAACGGAAAATAATTCTGTTGAGATTTAAGAACTCGTCCACACTTTGACGGAGGAAAATTGCCGAGATTTAGAACCTTATTTATAATTCAACCGAGACTAATTCAGTTGAGATTTAAGAACCGGTCAATACTCCAACGGAGGGAAACATCTTCATCAAGATCTAGGAACTGTCTGTTACTTCAACGAAGAATAATTCTGTTGAGATTTAAGAACTCTTCCACACTACAACGGAGGGAAACATCTTCATCAAGATCTATGACTGTCTATTACTTCAACGGAGGATAATTCTGTTGAGACTTAAGAACTCGTCCACACTTCGACGGAGGAAAATTTCCGAGATTTAGAACCTTATCTATAATTCAACCGAGACTAATTCAGTTGAGATTTAAGAACCGGTCAATACTTCGACGGAAGGAAACATCTTCATCAAGATCTAGGAACTGTCTGTTACTTCAACGGAGAATAATTCTGTTGATATTTAAGAACTCGTCCATACTACGACGGAGGGAAACATCTTCATCAAGATCTAGGACTGTCTGTTACTTCAACGAAGGATAATTTTGTTGAGATTTAAGAACTCGTCCACACTTTGACGGAGGAAAATTGTCGAGATTTAGAACCTTATCTGTAATTCAACCGAGACTAATTCAGTTGAGATTTAAGAACCGATCAGTACTTCGACTTGGGTAAAAGCTTCATGGCTGAGAACTTAACTGCATCCTTCTTGAAAGGTAAATGTCAGTCGTATTCAATGCATGATATATATCAAGCAATGATGTTCTCAAAATAAATGAGATTATATTGTATAATGCATATATGCATGTATCATGATTTATGGAAATGTAATTTTTTAGCTAGGGAAAATAAATCCCGGGTAGCTGCTGGAGAAAAGAGTTGACTTCTTCATTTCCGCTGGGGATAGCGAATGAAGATGATTGCGAGAATAAACCTGAAGGAGAGGATAACTCCATTGGGGAATAAACCGATGAGGATATTAATCTATGGTGAAGATATGCTCTGCTGAGGATTCCGTCGATAAATTCCATTGGGGATGAATTACCGTTGCTGGGGATATTGAGTCCTGCTGGGGATTGACTTCTTGTTTGCGAGAGGAAAGAACTCCGCTGGGGATGATCTTTCAGTTGAGACTTCATTGGGGATGACCTTTTAGACTCTTATGGGGACAATCCTTTGATCTTGCTGGGGATAATCTTCCAAATTCTACTGGGGATGATTCTCCAAATTCCACCGGGGAAGCTTTTTCAGACTGCACTGGAAAAAATTTCAAACCCCACTGGGGATTTTGTAATCTGCCGGGGAATATTCTTATACTCTGTTGGGGAATATTAAGACTGTCGGGGATATTAATCATTTTCAGTGTTGATGGTAGATAAACTCTGCTTGGGGAGAATATTATCGATTCAATCACATTTGTGAGTCTCAGCTGGGGAGAGCTATCATTACCGTCTTACTCTACGGGGAGTGAAAGTACCTTAACCATATTCTTCAGTTGAATCTACCTTTGTACCTGGTGGATAAAGCATCTGTACAGCTTCGACAATTCTTATTGCCCCTATTTCTGATATTACCAACAATCGTCTTTTGTTTCGCATGTAAATTTTTAAGAGGAGCAATTAATGTCAAGTGCATATATCAAAAATGAACATTGGACGTTCTTTGCAAAACAAAACAGATAAAGGAAAAACAGTTTGAAATTTCTTTGAAAATGAATTGTATTGATTTTGAAGTTTGGCCTGTAAATAGGCATTTTTGTACAAGAGGCTGACGTCCTAGTAAGAGAACTCCATCGAACAAATAAAGTTTATACAATTTGTGAAAAACTAAACAAAACATCTATGTGAATAATCCCACTGGGTTCCAACTCTGCTATTGCCTTTATGTCCTCGAGCATCTCATCGCTTTGCTACTTGGTTGAAGGTAGATCAAATTGATTAGTGTCGTCCGAGCTTGATAGTTAATACCGAAGTCTGGTTGTAAGGTGATCCAATGAGACATAGTGTTACGCTTTGATCCCTAATTTTGGTCGGACCGCCCTTTCGGGTTTTCAGTCCACCGGGATACCCTTTTTTGCCCAAGCTACCTTTTCAGGTTTTCGACTTGCCGGGTGTACATATTTTTTCATTTTCATCCCTTATTTTTACCCGAACCCTTTTGGTTCGCCGGGAAGCCCTTATTTTTTCCTAGTCTAGTCAACCTAGCGGGTCTTTGATTATACGTAGTATTTTTTCACTATGTCTGTATTGACGGGGTGAGGGAGGTCGTCACCATCCATGTTGGTTAGAATCATAGCTCCTCTTGAGAAAATGTTCTTAACCATAAATGGCCCTTCGTAAGTAGGGGTCCATTTGCCCCTGGGATCACCTTGAGGTAAGATGATGCGCTTGATCACCAGGTCCCCAACTTGATACTTTTGTCGTCTAACTTTCTTATTAAGTGCCTTGATCGTCCTCTTTTGATACGTCTGACCATGACAAATAACAGTAAGTCTCTTTTTGTCGATTAAGTTCAGCTGATCAAGTCGGGTCTGGATCCAGTCATCTTCGCTCAAACCTGCGTCCTTCATAATCCGAAGAGAGGGTATCTAAACTTCAATGGGCAAAACTGCCTCCATTCAATAAACCAAGGAATAGGGTGTTGCCCCTGTTGACGTCCGTGCTGAGGTACAGTACCCATAAAGAGCAAATGGTAACATCTCGTGCCAGTCTTTGTATGTCACCGTCATCTTTTGCATGATCTTCTTAATATTCTTATTAGCCGCTTCAACAACACCATTCATCTTTGGCCGGTAGGGAGAATAGTTGTGATGCTGTATCTTGAACTGTTTGTAGAGTTCAATGATCATCTTATTGTTGAGATTGGTACCATTGTCCGTAATGATCCTCTCTGGTACACCATATCGACAAATCAGATTGTGCCGAATGAAACGTGCCATGACGTTCTTGGTTACGGTAGCAAAGGAAGATGCTTCAACCCACTTTGTAAAGTAATCAATTGCTACCAGGATGAAATGATGTCTGTTAGATGCCGTAGGTCTGATCTCGCCGATCATATCAATGCCCCACATTGCAAAAGGCCACGGAGCTGTCAAGACGTTCAGAGGAACTGGAGGTATGTGCACCTTATCAGCATAGACCTGTCACTTGTGACATGTCCGAGAATGCTGATAACAGTCGGCTTCCATAGTGGACCAAAAATATCTTGCCCGTAGGATTTTCTTCGCCATGGTGTGTCCACTGGAATGAGTTCCGAAAGTACCTTAATGTAATTCTGCCATGATTATTTTTGCTTCGTTCTTATCCATACAACGTAGTACGGTTGAATCATGGTTACGCTTGTAAAGGATACCATTGCTGATGAAGAACTTCGTCGCGAACCTCCTCAGAAACTTCTTGTCATTAACAGATGCACCCTCGAGGTATTCCTGAGCCTCAAGATACCTCTTCACCTCATGAAACCAGGGCTTCTTTGTTACCTCTTCAGTCTCAATGTCACAATAATGTGCAGGTTTGTCCAACTTTTCAATGATAATCCGGGGAGCTTTGTTGTCCCAATTGACTTTGAACATAGAAGACATCGTAGCTAGCACGTCCGCCAACTGATTCTCCTCTCTAGGGAAGTGTTTAAAGGTTATCTCTTCGAAATGTGGAAGCAACGTCAATACATACTCCTTGTAAGGAATAAGATTTGGGTGTTTCGTATCCCACTCACCTTTGATCTGACTGATCACGAGAGCGGAATCTCTGAGAACACTTAGAAACTTAATCCTTAGGTCAATTGCAGCTCGAAGACCCATGATGCACGCTTCATACTCCGCCATGTTGTTGGTGCAGTTGAAACACAGTCGGGCGGTAAACGGAGTATGAGAGCCTTTAGGAGACATGATCACGGCTCCAATGCCATTACCCAAAGCGTTTGAAGCTCCATCAAAGTACATAGACCATCGGGATCCTTCCTCAGGTCCTTCATCCGGTCCAGGTGTCTCACAGTCGGTTACCAACATGATATTCTCATCCGGGAATTCAAAGTTCATAGACTGGTAATCATCCACTTCCTGATGTGCCAATTGGTCTGCTAACACACTTCCCTTGATTGCCTTTTGAGTCGTGTATTGAATTTCATACTCAGTCAAGATCATCTACCATCTTGCTATTCTTCCGGACAAGGCAGGCTTCTCGAAGATATACTTGATTGGATCCATCTTTGATATCAATAGAGTAGTGTGAGTCAACATATACTGTCTCATCCGGCGAGCAGCCCATGCCAAAGCGCAACAAGTTTTCTCAAGCAGCGAGTATCGGGTCTCGCAGTCGGTAAACGTTTTTCTAAGGTAATAAATAGCATGCTCTTTTCGGCCAGACTCGTCATGCTGCCCCAGCACGCACCCCATTGAGTTGTCGAGTACTGTCAAGTATAAGATCAAAGGTCTCCCTTCAACTGGAGGCATCAGAATGTGTGGCTCTTGGAGATATTCCTTGATCCTTTCGAAAGCGGCCTGGAATTCATCGTTCCAATATACTACTTGATCTTTCTTCAGTAGCTTGAAGATTGGCTCACAAGTAGCAGTCAGGTGTGAGATGAATCTGGCAATATAGTTCAGACGTCCCAGAAAGCCTCTGACTTCTTTTTCTATTCGGGGAGCTGGCATTTTCTGTATAGCCATCACCTTTACAAGATCCAATTGAATACCTTTATTTCTTACGATGAAACCCAACAACTTACCAGACCTTACCCCGAAGGTCACTTGTTCGGGTTTAACCTCAGCTTGTACAACTTCAACCTGTCAAATAGCTTCTGAAGGTGGTCCAGATGCTCTTATTCAGTTTGAGATCTTGCAATCATGTCGTAGACGTATACCTCAATCTCATGATGGATTATGTCATGAAACAAAGCAACCATGGCACGCTGATATGTTTCCCCAACATTCTTCAATCCAAAAGGCATGACCCTGTAGCAAAAGGTACCCCATTGAGTAACAAAAGTTATCTTCTCCATGTCTTCGGGAGCCATTTTAATCTGATTATAACCAGAGAAACCATCCATAAAGGAGAATACCTTATGCTGAGCGGTGTTGTCAACCAGAACGTCAATATGAGGCAGAGGGAAATCATCCTTGGGGCACGCCCTGTTCAGATCCCTATAGTCAACACACATTCGAACCTTACCATCTTTCTTCGGCACTTGAACCACGTTGGCCACCCACTGTGGGTAAGAAGTAACTGCTATAAAACCGGCATCAAACTGTTTCATAACTTCAGCGTTGATTTTCTCAGACATCTCCGAGCGCATTCGGTGAACCTTCTGTTTCACTGGAGGACAGTCTTCCTTGGTAGGCAGGCGGTGAACCACAATATTGGTATCCAACCCAGGCATATCTTCATAAGACCAGGCAAATATCTCAATGTAGTCTCGCAGCATCTGAATCAGCCGTTGCTTAACACTAGGCTCCAGATTTGCACCGATCTTAACCTCTTTCTTGTCTATCTCTGTACCCAGCTTCACTGATTCCACGGGCTCTTCATGCGGCTATATGGCCCTCTCTTCTTGAAGTAGCAGTCTAGCAATTTCACCAGGCACTTCACAATCATCTTCACCTTCGTCTTCGGCTAGGTTGATCGGACTTTTGAAGTCATAACTGGCAGTAGCAGAGTCGTTAGTGAGATCCAGAGTGGATGTAGACCTGTATATGTGAGTGTGTGTAAAATAGTTGTTTTGCAATATATGATAAAAGAAAAACGAGGAGCGCAAAATTTGAAATGCAAAAAACGTCCAATGCTTTTATTAATGATATATGTAGATGACACACATAAAGCCCTCACAAATGAAGCCACAGTGCCACGGGTAAGACACCGGGCCATAAAGTTTAAAACATTGTCTGTTACAAATTCAAAACAAAAGTCTCATTATTGGGTAAAAAAAGAAATTGGGATGAAGTCCTTTGCTGTCCAGTTGCTTAGTCCACCATCAGTAGTAGGATAGATCTAACTGTCGAACTCGGACTCTTCAACATCGTCTTCAAAGGCATTCACGCCTAAATTGCTGATGAACAGGGGAGATCTTCCGATCCGTGCACTCCAAACAGCCCTTTGAGCTTCTTTCTCAACAACAGCCCGGGCATCCTTTAGGGAAGCCATCTTCATTGGAGGATCTTCAACAACAGTCTCAGTTGATGCCAGCGTCTGGGGAACCTCTTTAAAATGTTGAAACGAGGTCTCAATGAACTCCTCATCCATCTCTACATATCAGAAAGAGTTGAGGTGGCTCACCATGTACTCCTCTTCTCCTTGTACTATCACAATTTTCCCTTTCACCGGGTACTTTAGCTTCTGGTGGAGTGTTGAGGTTACTGCCCCAGCTTTGTGGATCCACGGGCGACCCAGCAAACAAGAATAAGATGGCCGAATATCCATCACATAGAATGTAGATGCGAAAACCTGAGAACCAACCTTAATCGGAATATCTACTTCTCCGTGTACCATTCTCTTGGACCCATCAAAAGCCCTGACTACAATGTTACTTGGCTTCAGCTCCAACCCTTCACAGTCTAACTGGTCTAGAGCCTTCTTAGGTAAAACATTCAACGATGACCCAGTATCCACCAATACGTGAGAGAGAGTAGTGCCCCTAAATTCAATGGAGACGTGTAGGGCGTCATTGTGATTCTTCCCATTAACAGTCAAGTCGGTGTCAGAGAAGCCCAACCCATTATCTGCTGTCAGACTAGCCACGCAATCTTTAAACTGATCAGCTGATGTCTCTTGCGGTACGTGTGTAGTTTTCAGGAAAGCAATCAGAGCCTTGGCATGGGCTTCTGAGCATAGCAACAGTGACAACATAGAAATTTTGGACGCGGTTTACCCCAGCTGCTCGACTACATTGTAGTCGCTCTTTTTGATGATCTTCAAAATTTCCTCCATCTCTTGTCTAGAGGCTTCAATAGTAATCTTCTTCGGTGCCTCCGTCTGGGCAGGCTCACCAGTGATCCCTTTCCCCCGAGTGTTAGATGACTCAGCGACAGGGGTAAGAATTGGAATTTGAACGAGGACAATAACAGGTACACTGGCAGGTGTAATAACAACAGGCTTCCGGACAGTTGGTGGAGAGATCTCAGGGGAGAAAAGTCTTCCGCTGTGGGTGACATTGGCAGGTCCAACAATATTGCTGACGTCAGTATCAGCACCCAAATCTTGCTTAACTCCGTGATAATACACGTCACCCCCGTAGTGCCAAGGGACAACTTTATTGGATGTATATGGGATAGGCCCAGGAACGGTGATGATCAATGGTGCGATTCTTGGAATGGATGTAATTCTAACAAGCTTTCTCGTGGAAGCCTTGGAATAATTGTCGAAAATGGTAATTATAGCAACTTCTTCAGTAGGAACCAAAGGAACAAGAGTCTTCTCAAACAGGATTTCTTTATTATCCATAAGGCGTTGGACACCTGACTTCAAAAGATGGCAACCGGTAGGTAGTACGACACACATACGACAATCTTTGTCACAGCCCGGAAATAAACCGGCTAACAAAAGGTTCTTCTTCACAGTCATTAAAGGAGTAACAATGTCTTTCACAGAAACCACAAACGAATCTTCATCTACAGCATTTACTCCATGCTTCGCATAGGAGCAGTCACAACATTAGGTCTTTCAGGTGCTTCGAATTCAATCTCCTTCGCATCAATCAAGTCTTGTACTTTGTTCTTTAAGACCCAACAGTTATCCGTGTCATGCCCCGGGATACCAGAGTGAAAAGCACAACGGGCATTTGGATCGTACATGGGTGATGTAGTGTTGGGAGTCTTCGGGGCCTCCTTCAAAATTACCAAGTTGGTTTTCAATAACCGTGGCAGAATTTGAGATAACATCATGTTGAGCTGAGTGAATTGTCTTCGTGGCTTCTCAGCCCTTGGATGATTGTTTCGCTGAGGAGTAGCAGCAGGTCTCGATATAACCACCGCATTAACAGCTTGATGGCGTTCAGGTCTATTATGGCTTTTTGAAATGTAAACAACACTGGACTCTTTCTTAAATGGCTTCTTCTCGGTGCCTGATGAAGCACCCTTCTGTATTTTACCGGATTTGATGCCAGCCTTAATCCTTTCTCTGGTCATAATCAGCTCTGTAAACCCGGATGACGAGCTTCCAATCAGATGGTTGAAATACAGACCAGACAAGGTCCCCAGAAACATATCCACTAGTTCCCTATCAGCCAAGGGTGGTTGCACTCTCCCAGAAAGGTCCCTCCATTTCTGAGCATAGTCTTTGAAACCTTCACCCGCACTCATTGACATACCTTGGAGTTGGGTACGCGTGGGAGCGAGGCCGGCATTGTATTGGTACTGCTTGTAGAAAGCAGCAGCCAAGTCCTCCCAATTACGGATAATAGCTCCTTCTAACTGGTAAAACCATTCAAGTTGAGTCCCTGAGAGACTGTCTTGAAAGAAGTGGATCAAGAGGTTCTTGTTAGCGGTGTATGGCTAAATCTTCCTAACATACAACCGGAGATGAAGTTTCGGGCAAGAAACCCCGTCGTATTTAGCAAAGGCTGGTGCTTTAAACTTGTGGGGAATCACCACCCCAGATGACAGACCCAGATCACCAAAGTCCAGACTAGGAACTTTCTGAACTTCCATCGCACTCAACCGGTCTTCCAGTTGCTTGTGTTTATCCTTGGCCGGAGGATACTAGTCTTTGTCAAAGTCAGTCTCGTTGTCTGAAACCACAGGGCTAGGAGCCCTCCTTTCTTCCTGATTATCTTTCCCTCCAGATGAGGGGGACAAATCAACCTCTTCTCGCAAATCGTTTCCGAATCTGCGACCCATATTAAATAGGACCGTCTTCTTCTTCTTCTTCTTCTTCTTCTTCTTCTTCTCTTTCAAGATAAGGGTCTTCAGATCTTGTTGACCCTTAGCCAAACTCATGAACAACTCTTGGAACTGGGCGTTTTGAGCCTGTAGAGTCTTGATTGCTTGTTTAGTTGATGGTTTAGAAGACATGATGCTGAAATAAACAGCGAAGAAGATGAGAAACCTGTAAGGGTACCTGTCATGACGTGCATGGGAATGATATGCGCATGATATGATCTCAATGACTTTAGGGATTCAAATTCGTAAACCACAAAATGAAACAAACTTTTATTAGATAAACTTGAAATCAATTGTTCAACAGATGCCTTTAAGGCGTTATAAGAAAGAAAAACTGAAAAGTAAATCAAAACTAGAAATAATCAAAAAAGACAATCAGTGCTCCCATGGTCGTTTCTTGTCGGTGCGGACATAGTCATTGAGGATCTGCTTGTTCTCCAGCTGCCTTGTCAACTTCTGAATCTTCAGCTCTTGCTCATGATACTTTTCCCTGTAAGTATCCCACTCTTCTCTCAGCTGCATCCATGATCTTTTTAATGCCCCAATGTCAGTAGGCATGTATGGATGAAGGATGGTAGGAGGAACCCCTTCTTCATCAGCAACCTCAACAATTATAGGCAAGATGGCTTCGTACGACATTCCTAGCTTTTGGGCACGGATACGAACCCATCAGAGATATGGCTCCATTGGAAGAGAAGTCTTTGCACCTAGCTCGTGCGGATCAGACCTGTGTACCCTATCCCAAGATCTTATGAATCTGCGGCGTTGCTCGTCACTATCCCCTTGGAAATCAAAGACAATACTCGGAATCAGCAACTCATGAGGTCCTTCCCTCCTAGCTCGCCCAAATTGACGTAAGGCCAAGCACTAATTATAAGTGATCCCTCTATTGGTTCCTATTAGTGGAACATTAGGGTATTCCCCACAACGATCAATAATGGCCACATCTTCCATGCCCTTGATAGTACAAATGATATCATTACAAGAGAGAGACATAATCCTATAGGCCCAGCCCATGCCTTCCTTGTTCTTTAAAACTGATTTGGGGAGGTGAGAAATAAACCACCTCGCTAGCAATGGAGCACAGCACATAAGGGTTCCCCACTTCCGAGCCGTACGAGCATAAAGAGAACGAAGAATATCACCCAAGAGAATGGGTACAGGATTACCAGACATAAAAATCTTTACTGCATTCACGTCGGCGAAGGAATCCGAATTAAGAAAGAACACCAAACCATATATGAGAAGAGCCAGAATGTCTTCAAATGCCTGGAAGTCTAGACTGTCCCATAATTGATTAGCTTTACCGACCAAGAACTTAGTTAAAAAGCCCTTTGTTCCACTTCTAGTCTCCAAATTAGACATTACCTCCGCCTTTGTCAGATGGAGGGCCGAAGCAATCTCTTCCGGCCTAAGGATCTTCTCCCAACCTGTGAACGGGGTCTGCTCCAGAATAGAGATACCAAGCAGATCAGAGAACTCTTCCAAGGTAGGGACCAACTGGTAGTCCGGAAAAGTAAAGCAATGGTACAGCGGATCAAAGAACTGGACTAAGACACTCATCATCTGCTCGTACAATTTGGAAGTGACCAAACCCAAGAGTTGACCATGTCTTCTGATAAAGGAGGTAGTATCTGAAATCTTTGCAACCAACTCCTTAAGTTGAGTGGGAACCTGAACAAAGTTGATCCGAATGGTGTTTCTACGCATGGGTGCCATAACCTACAAAACAGAACAAAGTTGAATCCCTCCTGTCTTTGAAATAGGTTAGTCCAATGCAAGATGCATGCAATGTCATGATGTCATGATGTCATGATAGAAAATACAACACAAATATCCACAAATAGCAAACATGGTAAGGGCAAACAAGTCACACAGATAGCCCTTAGATTTCAGGCTGGCAAGGAGCTTATGTACTACCCTCTTTCAGTTCAGTTGGTTCAAACCTGTCCTAGAAATAGTAACAAGGTTCTAGAGGATCTCAATATCACTGACTACCCTCGATCGGTCATAATTCCAGTTTAGCAACCTTTTCTTGCAGTCAGAATTATCGCGAGAGTTTAGTCTCAATGAGTGTAGCATACTGCTACTGTTCTATGGCTAAGTTGGTAAATTTAAAGGTTCTAAGGTCAGTTGGTGCTTAATGACCCCTTAGCAGACCCATATTCTCCTCGTTGCGCCACAAGGGATATCGGTACATACTAAAGTGCCACACCAATGTAGCTACTGCTTCAACCGTATCGGTCTACGCCGTACAGTTCCCTCACAGTTTATTGCTACTTACCTAAAGGGTATCCCCCAGATCCGGGTTAGGATCTATAGTAACTCTTATTAAAACCCACAAAGATAAAGCATACAAATCAAGCAATTGAAAACATTATGATGAACTATTCCTAAGGTACACCCCACTTATTAAGTGTCCCTAGCAGAGTCGCCAGTTCTGTGATACGGTGGGAAGAACTGACTGTTTTTTGGAATGCTGGTTTGCGTTTTGTGTTTTTTGTTTGCAAAATGTCGCGGTAAGCAAGAGTCGCCACCGACTTTTATTTTATCCAACAAGGAAAAGAAAAAAAGCACAGAAAAATTCCTTTTTCGAGATATTTCTCGGGTTCGGGGGGTAGATTATAGAAAGGGAAGGTATTAGCACCCTTTCTATCCGTGGTTATCCACGGGCTCTTAGGTACTTGCTCAATTGTTTTCAAAATTGCTTTCTTTGTGCTTGTGGGTTTTGAAAAAGTTTTTGTTTCGACTCCAATTTAACTCTTGCTTCTGTCCCCAAGAGTGTAATGAAGCATTTTTGAAAACTTTGTTGAAATGTGTAAATGTGAAAGAGTTTTATTTTGAATGAGCAAGTATCTAAGAATCATCTACCTACTCGAAAAAGGAATCGTTCTATGCTAATTTCCTTTAGGCAATGCTATCCTACTATTGATGAGTAGGTAGCATCGTCGTTGGAGTTTGAGGGTCAATTTGAATGAAGGACATGCGGTCACTAAAGCAATGTTAGGACGCCTTAGCGGTAACCCTAATGTCTTAGATCATTTGTTTGAGGCAACAATATCCGAGGAAACCATTTCAAGGTGACTATGATCTTTAGACAAGAGGGCGACCACTAAAACCACCTATACTTAATGACCGCGTACAAAGGTAACCAAGTGGGGTGTACCCTAAGAGTGCGCATGTGCGAGTGAGTCGTTTTCAGTTATTTCTATCTTTGTACATGTTAAGGGTGATCTAAGTTGATTAGGTTAAAACATTCAGTCTTGTCTTGTCATCCTATTATCAAACATCTAATAGTTATAATTTGTAGAAATAAAATGCGTAATTTAAATTACAAGGCGTCGGGTATTTACATCGCCAAAGACAAACCCTCTTGAAAAATAAAATAAAGCGAAAAAATAATTAAATGTCCTATTAACTATTACAAACCGGGAACAAGTACATTATTGGATAAAAATAAATAAATCGCGCGCGGGAAATTAAATTGAGTGCGAGTTAGGGTTTTGACCCTTTTTTGAAAGAAAATATCTTTTTTGTTGTTTATTTTAAGAAAGGAATTAATCTTAATTAGTTACTAAATTAAATTAAATTAATTAATTAAATAAAAATAAATTATTTTTGGGTTTTTGTTATTTTAAGAAAGGAAAATAAAAATGATTAAGTTAGTAATTAAACCTAATTAAATCTAATTTAATTTTAATTATTTACAAAAATATGTTAAAGTTATTCTTATTAAAACCTAAGTTAATTTAATTAATGTTTATTAATAAAATAAAAATAAAAATTTGATTTGATAAAGAAAATATTTTTGTGGTTTTATTTTATAAAGAAAAGAATTTTTTGATTGGTTAGTAATTAAATAAAATAATAATAAAATAAATAAGAGAAAAGAGAGAGATGAAGGGGTATGGGCCTGAGATTTATGGTGTAGATAACAAATGGGAGGCCCAATAGTGATGGCCTCGTTTGACTCCTGGACTCTGGTGCTTGTGCGTTGACTTGGCTCCATGTGGACTATCAGCTTGGAACCATCAGATTTGGCCTTTAGGCCATCTGGCCATTGGATGCTTGATGGTGCATGGTAGGCTGCAGGTTCAAACATGCATTGGAATACCTGAAAGGGAAAAATATAGATAAAGTGGGGGACCTGGGAATCGAACCCAGGTCCTGATGGATATTGCACGTGCACGCTTACCACCAGGCTATGATGATTTGTTTGTTAATAATATAGAAATAATATATATTATATGAAAACAAAAACTATTGCTAGAAAAAATAAGAAAAAACGCACGTGGTTTGAATGGCCTAATGAGGGGGCGCCACGCATCGTCTTCAACCATCCATCCATGGCTAAAACCCTGTAAAACCTATAGCTACGGACACAGACCGTCACTACAAGTCGCGCATATTCCAAAATCCGTTGTAGGCCATAAAAATGAATTCCAAGGGCATGGTTGTGTTCGTCTCATCATCCTAGTCACAACCATACCCTTCTTGGTGGTCAATTATTCCTGAAACAAAATTGCCCAAAAATATCCAAGAAACCCTAGCTATGGCATTTTGCAATACAGGTCATGTAAACGAAATTAAATAAAACCAAAAGCTTGGAAATATTGAGATGATCACAAATATGTAGTTAGTTTGTTTAAATGATGCAAGAATGAGCCAAATCGAATCGAAGAACATAGATAGGTAACGAGGGACTTACCGCGCGTTTGGGCGTATGAGCAAGCTTGCTTTTTTTCCAGGAAGATTGAGTGAACACCAAGGAAGCGATTGGGATAGGTTTTGACTTCTGAAAACGCCTCTAGCTATGATTTCGAATTCAAGCTTTTGGTGACTTTTTTCAAACTTTGTTTTGCCTATGCCTGCACTTTCCTACCCTTATTTCGATTCCTTTGGCTTCCTTATGTATCATGCTTTGCATTAGGGTAGAAGTTATGGACCGAATCTCTCTAAATCAATGCATACATATTTGATTTGATCTCCATTATTAACCTTTCTAAATTTGCCAATTTTAAATCATTTTGCACATGGTTTGGTGTGATACGAATTTGATGATGTTAATGATGATGATCCAATCCTGAAATAGCCAAAAGATCTCATGTAATCAAAGTTTGGGATTTTATATGATTTTATTTGATTAAAAATGAATAAATTTAATAAAAAATCAAATAAAATAATAAAAATAAAATATGAGCTCATGGCTGAATCTAGGACACGTGCGCAATTATGCAAGCTCAAATCAAGTGGAAGATAATGGGCCCATTTGGCAAAATTTGAAGTTTTGGGGATAGTTGACTTTTGGCAATTTTGCAAAAAGGTCCAACTTCAACAATGCATCACTTCTTCAATTTTGAACTTTTGGAAGTGTTCTTTGACTTTTTAGAAAGCTTGAGATGTCCTATAACCAACCCTTTTGGTATCATCTAATTTAGATATTCCATGATCAAGTTATAAGCTTTGGAAAAAAAGGTATTTTTGTTGACTTTCAAAAATGACCTATAATGTCCAAATTCATAACTTCTTGTGAGTGCATTTCTTGATCTTGGGGTATGAATATGGATTATAGGGAATTGCATCCTCTTCAAAATGAGCTTTGGATGGGTCATTTCTCATAAAGTATGATAAAGTTATGCTTGGTCAAAGTTGAGTTGGCTTTTCCTACAAAACCTTAATTTAACAACTTTTGAGTCTTGATGAATTATGAGAAATCCTTGATGAATCATGATCAACCCTTGATCAAATGATGAAATATCCTTCAAAATGATAATGTTGACAAAAAATCTTGAAGTTTGACTGTTTGTAGGTCACAGTTGACTTTTGCCCTAGCATAGTCGATTTTTGGACTTTTGAGCAATTGATTAAGCAAACTTCCTCTGCAAGGCTTGAAATTTGACATGGATGATCTTGAGAGAATATTAGGACATTGTGGAGCACTTGAGGTCATTTGGAATTAAGGATATTGATGTAACACAAAACCCTAATTTGGGGTTGACTGCCTTAGGAGATAGCTTGTCTGTCTAACTTTTGAGCAAAGTTGAGCAACTTGGAGATTTTTCTTGCAATGTTTTGAGGAATATGAGAGGGAAAATTTTAGCGTACAATAGTGACGTATCCTGTTTACCCCACGATGGTCTTGTTATACTTGAGCATGTTGTTCTTCCACAACTACTTGTGTTTCCTGCTCTAATTCCTCTATTGGTGTATCAATTCTTTGTGAGTCTTGAATTTCTTCAAGCTCTACTTTCCTCCTACTGATTTCTTTGGAGATAAAATCTTTTTCCAAGAAAACTCTAGGTCGAGCGACAAACACTTTTCCCTCAGAAAGATTAGTAAAGTAATATCCTCTCGTTTCTTTAGAATACCCCACAAATAATCATTTGTCAGATTTGGGCTCAAGCTTAGTTGAAATTTATTGTTTCACATAAACTTCACAATCCCAAATCTTCATGTAAGATATATATGGTTTCTTACCACTCCATATCTCATATGGTGTCTTCTCAACCTTTTTTGATGAAACACGATTAAGTGTGTAAGCTGATGTCAATAGTGCATGTCCCCAAAATAAGTTCGGAAGATCGACGTGACTCATCATAGATCAGACCATGTCTAACAAGGTTTGATTTCGTCTCTCAGATACACCATTAAATTATGGTGTTCCTTGAGGAGTAAGTTGGGATAAAATCCCACATTCCTTTAGATGGTCATCAAACTCAAGGTTTAAATATTCACCACCTCAATTTGATCAAAGAAATTTAATATTCTTACTTAGTTAGTTTTGTACTTTATTCTTGAATTCCTTGAAATTTTCAAAGTTTTTAGATTTGTGTTTCACTAAATACACATAACTTTATCTATTGAAATCGTCAGTAAATATGATATATTGAAAACCTCCCTTGACTGGTATGTTCAGTGGTCCACATACATCAATATGTATGAGGGCCAAAAGATCATTATCCCTTTCACCTTTTCCTGTGAATGGGGACTTTGTCATCTTTCCAATTAAACAAGATCTACATGTCTCATATGATTCATAATCAAAATAGTCCAATGGTCCATATTTATGGATTTTGGAAATGCGTTTCTCATTTATGTGGCCTAAGCGACAATGCCAAAGGAAACACAAATTTAACTCACTAGGTTTAATCCTTTTAGTATTAATGTTATAAATTGACATTTCAAGATCAAGGACATACAATCCATTGTTCATTTGTGAAAAGGCATAGAATATATCATTCAAATAAATGGAGCAACAATTATTCTTTATTATGAATGAAAAACCAAACTTTTCCAAACAAAAAACATAAATAATATTCCTTATAATTGTAGGTACATAATAACAGTTCTCTGACTGAATTATTAAACCACTAGGTAAAGTCAGAACATAAGTTCATACGGCTAAGAACCAACATTTTCTTCATTGCCAAATCGTACGCCAACTTCACCTTTTGCCAAATCTCTACTCCTTTTAAGCCCCCACACATTGGTAAAAATGTGAGAACCGCATCCACTATCTAATACCCATGATACAAAAGTAGATAAATTAATTTCTATAACAAAATTACCTGAATTTGAAGTCTCTACTCCATTCTTCTTATCTTCCAGGTACTTTGGGCAGTTTCTCTTCCAGCGTCTGGTCTTACCTCAATGGAAGCAAGTGTCCTCTTTTTCTATGCCTCCACTAGGATTCAAAGCATGAGCAATAGGTTCGGGTTTGAAAACTTCCTTTCCTTTAGAAACTTCCTTGTCTTTCCCTTTACCAACTTGCTTGGTGGGGTTTTTGTTCAGCTACTTACCATTACTGACCATCAGAATGGACTTCCCTTTTGACTTCACATTCTGCTCAGCAGTTCTCAACATGCTTAGTAGTTTTGGAAGACTTTTGTCCATGTTATTCATGTTGAAATTCATGACAAATTAATTGAAGCTCTCTGGAAACGGTTGCAAGATCAAATCAGTCACAAGTTCCTTTCAAAGGGGAAACCCTAACCTTTCAAGGTTCTCTACATACCCAATTATCTTGAGTAAATGAGGATTGTAATACGGTGGTAGAACTGACTTTATTGGTTTTGCGTTTTATCGCAAATGTTGCGGTTAGCAAGAGTCGCCACCGACTTTTCTTTTATCAAATAAATGAAAGGGTGAAAAGAACAGAAAAAACCTTTCAAGAATTTTTGAGTAAGGGGGGCAGGTTATAGAAGGGAAAGTGTTATCACCCTATCCATCCATAGTTATCTACAGGCTCTTAGCTGCTATCTTACTTTGAAAATGCTTTTTGGTGTAAGTGTATTTGAAAAATATTTGAAAAGACGCCTTAGTGCGGAGAACTTTGTAATGATTGTCGTGTCGTTGAGAATGCACACAAAGTGTTTTATGTTTGAAAATATTTAGAAAAAGAGAGTGTATGTGTGATAAAATGATTTGTATTTTAAGCAAGAAACCACAAGTTGTCTACCTACTCGAATGGTCTTTGTTCTTTTCTTCTTTTCCTTTATATAGTGATATCCTACCATTAGTTAGTAGGTAACCCTATCATTTGATATTTTGAGGGATAGGCGAGGATCATCGTACATTCATGAAGGCAACTCTTAAAATGCTTTAGAAATTACCCTAAGGTACTAAGATTATTTACGGAGGCAACGTCAAAGGATCATCGAGGGACTATGATCTTGTAACCAAAGGGTCTTTGCTAAAACTTCTTACTTTCGAGAGACGTGACTATTTATTCTCCGAAGGAAACAAGTGGAGGTACCTTAGAGGTGCGCGTGTGCAATGTGTGTTGTGTTTCAGCTATTTTATCTTGGATATTTAGGTTTTCTACTGTTTTCTTTTATATCTTGTCACGTGTAGCAGTAGAAATGTTCAAGACTAAGCCATTGGATTGACTAGACTTTACACAAATCAAAAATAAAAATCGCCACTGCGCTTTGTTGTTTCCAAAGGAATGGGAAAAGAGCGAATAAACCAAAAAGAGGGGGAAAGATTCAAGGTAAGGGGGTTGGTTATGCAAAAGGAAGGTATTAGCACCCTAAACATCTATGGTACTCCGCAGGAACCTCTTTGTAAAATATTTATATTTTGGCTTTAAAAATGTGTTGTATATAAAATGGATGGTGGAACTGAGAAGAGAAATATTTTTTATGATTTTTGCACACGCCGCGGTTGCGAACCTTTAGTGCCTACGTACCACCTTTCGTGCAATAGGGGATCAGGGTACACGTAGTTCCTCTTTTAAAATTTTTGAAACACGAGTGTGTCAGTTAATTTTATGAGATAAGACGTCATCGTCATTGTCCGTATGGAAAACATACTTACTACCCATAATCATGAAAAAGGAGAATTTGCATCATCTCAAAGTGGAGGATATGGCTTGGATTTTAAAATCAACAATGCCTCACTCAACACCCATATGGAAAATATCTCACTTAACTACATATTGTAGAAGTATAGTTGTTTGCATCACTACAAGGATTGACAAAGAGCCTAATCTTTTAAGAAAAGTTTAAAGGTAAAATTCAAAGTGGCAAAATGATTTAAAATGAGATTGATTGACTTTTAGTCTTCTCACAAAAAATGTCAAGGTATTATTAAATTGATTGAAGTTGATTTATGAAAATATTTTTAAAATGCATGGACCTAGGTCCAAGTTTATTATCAAAGTGGTTCAAGTTTAGAAAGAAGAAGAGTTTTCAAAAGGAGGGAGAAGATTTTTGAAATTAAAGAAGATGGGAGGAGAAGAAGAGGCTATCCTAAAGCATAAGGTAAAGTCTAAGGATAAGGACCATCTAACCAACAAGAAGCCAAAACTTGACATTATGAGCCAAAATAGAATTCCCATTCTTTGGAGTGAAATCAAGCAAGCAAAGATACTAGACCTCTTCAAGTTTATTAAGTCTTCACAAAAATTGGGCAGAGTAACGACTGTATGCGGGTGAATTTCAGATTACAAGCAAAGAGTGTAATCACAAAAAACCTGCACACAAAAACAAACAAGCAACCCAATGTCTTGAGGTAAACCTCAAGAGCTCCAGACAAAATAATCAGATAAGATCACAAGGTATCCAAGATAGGCCAAGGTTTCTAATCCTAAGTCCAAGAAAAAGTCCACTGCTCCATCATGCCAAGGATAGTAACCAAATAGTCCAAGTACCATTAAGAGTTTTTTTAGGGTTTAAGTTGGTTATTAAGTATCTTAGGAAAAGGAAGCAGAAAAGCTCAAGTGAGAAAAGTAAAATTGACAAGAAAATAAATGCTCAAATGAGCAAAAACGAAAATGGCAGGAAATGTAAAATGCTAAAAAATAAATAGTACATAAAGCATAAAAGAATAAAAGCATAAAATAAACAAGTCAATAATTAGTGGTTAGTTGGATGACCATCTTGAAACTTGCATTTGGAACTCATTAGAGGATTGGTAGAACCAAAGCCTCCACACAAGAAGTTACATTTTCTTTTTGTCAAGTATATCATCCATTTGGAATTCTCACAAGTACCATTTAATGATCAACGATGTTTAAGTGATCCGCGTTGACCAAAGGTGTTGTAGATCCATTAGAGGATTGGTAGAACCAAAGCCTCCATATAATGAATCTCAAGGTTATTGGATCAAAGAGATCAAATTAACATACTTGGGCTTGCAATCATAAGTTTGGGCCACAAATGATCATTTATTCGAATTAGGACAAATTTAGGTCTATGTTAAGCAATCGTAAGTGGACTTATATAGAAGTCGCACCTATTTTGAGGCCGGTCAATAGCAATATATGCACCATTTGTTTTAATACATGATATATAGATCATGCTCTAACAATATTTAGTGCAATGAGAAGGGGATGAGATGAAGGGGAATTAGGCTAAAAAGAAAAACCACATTTGAATTAATATTTAATCAAACTATTATTAAAATCATTCATCCATTTTTTATGGAGTTCAACTCAACACCATGGATTCAATGATGTTAATAAAGCTATGACCAAAAAATCAACCCAAGACAGCCAGAAAATATTCATAAAATAATAATATAATTAATATATACATTAAAGGGTTTAAAAATGTAAAAAAAAGGAAAATAATGAGGAAAATATCAATTATATTCAAATTAATCAAGAAATAAAAAATAAGACCATAGAAAAATCAGAAAAGAGGCCAAGTAATTTTACAAAATTTTAGGGGATTTTTAAAAGTCAGAAACTATTTTTAAAAATTAAAATAAATGGGTAAATTAAACAAAAATAGTTAAAAATAGTAAAGTCAGAAACAAAAATAAAATAAGGTCACCAATATTTGTCACAATATCATTGGATCATTCCATAATTTTTTCAGAATTTAAAAATGTGTAAAAGTATTTTTAAACATTTTAAACAAATCAAATAAGTGTAAAATTCATAAAAAAATAATAAAACACAAAATTAAATTGTGAAAAAATAAAAATCAGAAAGAGAATAATCAAAAATATTTTTCATAATTTTTTCTGATTTTTTGGACTAAAAATGAATTTTCTATGATTTTTTTAAATTTAAAACTATTAAAATATAAAAATCAGAAAAAGAAAATAAAAGAAAAAGATGTGGACCATTGGATGAGAGTCAAAACGCGTTAGTAATCAAATCCAAGGGATCTGACGCGTTGTGCATATCATGGTCTTTAATGAATAATGTATAGAATCATTAAATAAATCAGAATTTGAAAATAATAAATGTCACGCTTTCATTGGTTAGAAGATGACACGTTGGTCATCTTCAACCTCCAGCCCTCACGAATTTCCGGCCCCTCAAACTGTAAAATCGGAAGCTCTGACCTATGCCATTCGCCTCGTCTCTTCAAGACGAAGACAACCACACCCTCGCGACAAATTTATATAAACTGTAACTCAAAAAATTTGGAAAGAAAGTTTTGAAAAGGGATTTCAAAATTCATGGTCAGGACGTGCTTCCAGATAAAAGTAAGTGTTGCGACTAGAGCCAGGGCGATGAGAGCAACAAAATGATACCAAAGTTTTGAAGAATTGATGAAGGAATCTACATATTGAAGTTGAGTTGAAGAGCTCTGAAACTGGACTTCTATGGAGTAATGTAGGGCACGATTCTTGAATGTGATTATATGGTTAGCTTCAGGGAAGATCAAGGAAGATGAATTGATGAAAAAAATGGATTGAAAAAGGCTTGAGAATAGGATTCGAAGTAACTGAATTCTGAGTTGTGAAGCAAGTTTGGCAGGGTGATTCTGGCTATCTAAGCTTGGGAAATTGAATGGGGGATGACCCTCTATTTATAGGGAATCAAATGGAATGTTCCAGCGTGTGGAATGATGCAAATTGGAGGGAAATCGTGTGAACCTGATGCACGAGCAAAGTGTGATCTAATTTGCATAAAAACTCATCAAATCCTTGCGTTTCAAGGCTCTAATCCACTTTGGAAACATGGTTAAATATGTTTAGATCATAAACGCGTGCTAATTTGATGTTTAAAGGCCAAAACATGGATTTCAAATTCTGACTTATGGTGAAACTTCAGTTCTAAGTTACCAAGTTCAATCCAATGGCATTTCCACCTCAGGGGGTCTTAGGGAAAAATTCTTGATGCTTTGGAAATATGAGGTAACAAGCTTTGCAATGGAAAAAGAATGGAATCAAATGGATGCTTGAGCTGAAAACTACATGGAGTCAAAGTTGAAGAAAAAGAGTTGACTTTCCATACTTAGAAATATTTCAAATTCTTCTTTAAAAATGACCTATAATCTCTTGCATCCAAACATGGCCTTCCACTTAGAATTTGCTCTTGACCAAAAAATATGGAATAAAGTAGATCTCTTGAATGAAATTTTGCAATTTGAACCACTCAAAATATCCAAAAATTGAGCAAGTTATGACTTGTTGAAGTTGGCCTAAAATCATGAAATGACCTATAATCTCTTGCATTCTTAAGGCAACTTCCATCCATCTTGTTACTTTGCACATAAAAGAAGGCATGCAGTACACATCCTTAGGATCATCATTAAAAAAGAATGGGTTCAATGTGATAAAAATTTACCAAGTTATGACCATTTGAAGTCACATATGAACAATGAGGGATTCATCTGGATGACTTATAATCTTTCCTCTTCACCAAGTTCCTTCCACATGAAAATTCCTTGGAACTTTTGAAATGATTTGTTAGTAACTCTTTGAAGAGAAGAATGTTTTTGGATTCACTCAAAAATACCAAAAGATGAGCAAGATATGCCCCTCTGAAGTCCAAAAACCTAGCCTCTAGATCAAAATAATGCTTGGTGGATCTTTTCCAAGTTTAAACAAACTTTTTGTGCCAATATTCTTTCTTTGTGAATAGAGATTGTGAAGGATGATTAAGAGGATTCATGGCCACCAAAAGTACTTCCATACCAACTTCAAAATAACTTCAAATGTGAGGTTTGAATCTCTCAAGCCTTTGACTAGGGCATGGAAATAAACTCATGAACCCATGATGCAACTTGCTAAACCTCATTGCCTTTACCTACATTATTAACAAGTAAGACAACCCAATACCACATTTGTTAATTTAGAGAGAAAATCAGAGCAAAATATCCATGATCACCAAAGAAAACAAGTCAAGGTGCTTGGTAACTCCTCAAAGAGCAAGGCTAAAGATATGGAGAAGAACCAAAAGCCCTAATGTGATTTTGTGGTGATTGAAACAATATGGTATGATGAAGGGATCTTAGGGAAAACAATTGGGGTACAACAACTGCCCTTATTTAAGTTTCTTCTATCCAGAGTTACGAAGGTTAAAAACCTTTGTGTCGACGTAATTGAAGACACTTAAATATAAAACAAACCCTGTTTTTGGCCCTAAGATACCATGCAAACATTTATGAATATGAATGCATATGAATGGAACAAAAGAGACGCAAAGTAGCATTGGGGATGCAACATGAAATGTAGAAACAAAAGAGCAATCCCACCAGGAAAATAAATCACTGGTAAACCAAAAGAAAAGAATCAGAGAGGAGGATAACAAGCATCGACGTTCACTGCTGATGTACTACCAACGTTCACTGAAGGTAGAAAGAGAAAATATATCATATCAACGTCGTTCATTAACGATGAACTATCAACGTTCACTAAAGATAGCAAAAAGATAACAAACACTGACGTTCACTACCGATGAACTACCAACGTTCACTGAAGGTAGAAAGAGAAAATATATCATATCATTACCGTTCACTAACGATGAACTATCAACATTCACTGAAGATAGAAAAAAGATAACAAACACCGACGTTCACTGCCGATGTTCTACCAACATACATTGAAGGTAGAAAGATAAAATATATTATATCACTGCCGTTCACTGACAATGAACTATCAACATTTGCTGAAGATAACAAAAACCGACGTTCACTGCCGATGTACTACCAATGTTCACTGAAGGTAGAAAGAGAAAATATATCATATCATTGCCGTTCACTGACAATGAACTATCAACGTTCATTGAAGATAGCAAAAAGATAACAAACACCGACGTTCACTGCCGATGTACTACCAACATTCACTGAAGGTAGAAAGAGAAAATATATCATATCACCACCGTTCACTGACGATGAACTATCAACGTTCACTGAAGATATAAAAAAGATAACAAACACCGACGTTCACTGCCGATGTACTAACAATGTTCACTAAAGGTAGAAAGAGAAAATATATCATATCACCGCTGTTCACTGGCGATGAACTATCAACGTTCACTGAAGATAGAAACAAGATAACAAACACCGACGATCACTGCCAATGTACTACCAACAATCACTGAAGGTAGAAAGAGAAAATATATCATATCACTGTTGTTCACTGACAATGAACTATCAACGTTCACTAAAGATAGAAAAAAGATGACAAACACTGACGTTCACTGCCAATGTACTACCAATATTCACTGAAGGTAGAAAGAGAAAATATATGATATTTTCCCCAAGATTCTGGTGTTTTGTGTAACACCCCGTTTTATTTAATATTATATTATATTAATATTTTCGAATTACCGTTTGACGTTTATTTTTGCGACGAGAATATTTATATTAACCGGTATATCTGTTAATATATTCAGCGACATTTTATTCGAGAGAGTAATTATTTTATTCGGTCCGGTATTTATTTTGAGGGACCGATAATTATTTTATTCAGTCTGGTATTTATTTTGAGAGACCGATAATTATTTTGTTGGGTCTGGTTTTTATTCCGTTCGGTTCGGTAAAATATTATTCGGACCGATATTTAATTATTTGGAGTTATTTTAATTATTTGGGTTAATAATATTATTTAGTATTATTAGTGTTATAACTATTAGTAAGACCAAGGGCTTTTTGGTATTTTTGCTAGCTTATGTCTTGCATCTAAACAAACAAAATCCACCATTTCCTGGTTTTATATTATAACACCAAAAACACTTTGTGAGAGTTAGAGAGAACAAGAAAGTCTTGGAAGAGAAGAAGATGAGAAAGAACAAAGCTTGGGTTTTGGGTTGGTTGGAAGAACAAGAATCATTTCAAACATTTAAGGTAAGGGGTTTGATTTTCCAATGCTTATAGTTAGGGTTTGATTTGGTATATTTTGGATTTGGAAAAAAATTGATGTTAGGGTTCTTGAGTTTTGTTGAGATAGAAATTAGAAGAGTTAATTTAGGGGTTAGTGTTATGGGTTTATTGTTTTTGTTAATTGAAATTAAGTTTAGTTTTATAAACAAAAAAAAAAGAGTAGGATATTTACATAAGAGAACTAATATGCAGTAGCTTAGAAAAAAGAGAGACTAATATGCAATAGCTTAGGAAAAAAAAGAAAACTAGCAGCAGAGTATTGTTTTCTTAGAAGGAATCTTTATTGAATAAAACATGCTAGAGATTGCTCGAAAGTTAATATTCCATTTGAGAATTAGCTGGCCTTGTTTTCCAGTTGTTATCCTGAGCACAAACCTTCCATATTATCAGATGCATGCATATACATTAATAGAATGCAGTATGAATTAATGTTTAGTTTAGAATTAATAGAATGCAGTATGAATTAATAGAATGCAGTATGAATTAATGCTTAATATAATAGCAGTTAGTTGTTAAGTTTACTAAAAGAATGTAGTATGAATTAATGTGCTAGTAGCAGTATATACATTAAAATTGAGTTTAGAAACTAAACTAACACTATAGAAATTAAGTTAAGTTTGTAAAACTAAAGTACTATGCAATATATATTTAATATTTATATTAATTAAATATAAATATGACATACATTAGTCGATTTAATTTGGAACCCGATTATATTTCGATTTCCCGATTTCGACAATTTCGGCGACGGAGCAAGTTGCTCCGAATTTAACAAAAATTGACGTGCTAGCTAATTTTGACGTGTAGAACGTCGTGATGAGGTTAGTTTTTCGAGATTATGAGTTTTTAACTGAGCAACCCGAAATAAGTTAATTTACGGTTAAGTTGAACCAGGTTGCATTTTAGTCGGTTTAAGTCACAAATGGACAGTCCGATTGCGACGTTAATGGTTATGATTGGTGCCGATTATTATGAATGACTTTCGCGATGATTATTGATGTTTGACTATTTTTCCGTGTTTGAAATTTAGTGAATTATTTGATAATGATGTGGTGTGATTAAATATGATTTTTGCGACGGTTTATTTATAATGAATACTTGATGATATGTGATGCGATGATATGTTTATCTTGATGTGGATAAATAATGCGACGTGAGTTTTATACCAATTTTGATATGCGATGATGAAGTTTTGTTGTTTCGTGTTTGTGATGTGGTGTTGTCGAGTCACATACATTGCATTGGCGACGAGGGATTTTATGCTAAGCGACGAGGGCTTTTATGCCAAAGCAACGATCGGCTTTTATGCCGAATGTCCCTAATTATGGACAAAGCGACGAGTACCACATGCATAACATAGTCGTGTCTCATGGAGTCAGTTATGTTTATTTTTGAGTCTTTTGGCATTGAGTTTTATTTGATGGCTTATAATGAATTACGATGTTATATGATACTTTGTTTTGTGATGATTTTCGTGTTGAACATAAAGTGATTATGATGTGATAATTTCATGGAAATTATGCAATGGATATAACATGACGGTAAAGCGACGATATGATTTTATGGTGATGGAGTTTATGTCTTGTTTTGATATGATTATGCTGATTATATGATGATATTAAAGTGTTGATCTTATACACTAAATGATGATTTTAAAGTATGTGAGATTTGATATTTGTTGTCATATTCTTCTTAACCTATATCATTTATGATTCCAAAACTATTTATATATTTTATCATACCTTTAATTATATGTTTTGGAGTACCTCACCCTTTACTTGTTTCGCCGTTGCCTTTATATTGGTAACGTGCATGTGACCCGCGAGGATGATAAGGATTAGCTCGAGTCTCTTTATTTTGAGTCGCTCTGCTCTGATAGTAGTAACACTCGGGATTTGGGCGACGTTATTATTTTGATATGATAGTTTATGTATACTATCCTATGACTTTATGTATTGATGATAACATGATGATACATACATTTTGTGAACACATCCGCTGTGCTGTGATTAGTCATATGTTTATATGATGATTTATGTTATGAATCGGTATATTCGACTTTTAATTTTGTGATGTGCATTATAATGCAAAGTGATGAAAAACAGAATATGTGATACCTCAATTTATGTTTGGATGAAATTTTGAAACTCTGAATTTATTAATAATTACGAGGGGTAGAATTGGGGTGTTACATTAGTGGTATCAGAGCAGGTCGGTCTGTCCGGCCAAGTTGTTGAGTTTTTTATTGTTGTCTAACAATCAAGTATTGTTATTTGTTGATTCTAATCCTTGTTTTATTTTGAGCAGAACTTGTTATGGCTGGAAGGAACACTGGTAGGAATGATGAGGCTCTTGCTGCTGCTATGCAGGCAATGGCTCAGGCTTTCCAAAACCCGCCAAATGCTGACGAGAATGCTGGGTCTCGTAGTTTGGCAACCTTCCAAAGAGAGAATCATCCTACTTTCCATGGAAAGTATGATCCCGAAGGTGCTTTAGCGTGGCTGAAGGAGATTGAAAGAATCTTCTGTGTGATGGATTGCACTCCTGTGCAAAGGATCCGTTATGGTACTCATAAACTAAGTGCTGAAGCGGATGACTGGTGGGTTGAAACCCATTAGAGGCTTGAGATTGTTGGTGAGGAAGTGACATGGGAAGTTTTCCGAAGGGAATTCATGAGGAAGTATTACCCGGAAGATGTTCGGGGGAAGAAGGAGATAGAGTTCCTTGAATTAAAGAAAGGAAGCATGTCTATCACTGATTATGCTGCAAGGTTCACTATGTTGGCCAAGTTCTATCCGCATTATGATGGACCGAATGGCGAGTTATCTAAATGCATCAAGTTTGAAAATGGTTTGCGTCCTGAGATTAAGAAAGCTGTTGGTTATCAGAAAATCCGTGTCTTTGCGGATTTGATTGATAGTTGTAGGATCTTTGAGGAGGACAGTAATGCTCATTATAAGATTATGTCTGATAAGAGAAACAAAGGCCAGCAAAGCCGTGGAAAACCGTATGATGCTCCAGCTGGTAAAGGGAAATAGAAAGCGTTTCAAGGGCGAAGAACTAGTGGGGGAGATGCTCCTGCTAGTATTGTTTGTTACAAGTGTGGGAAACTTGGCCACAAGAGTAATGTTTGTCGAAGCGATGTTAAAGCTAAGGAGAATGAGGTGAGATGGTTCCGATGTGGAGAAGTGGGCCATATGACTCGCGATTGTAGACATAAGGATGTGGTCTGTTTTAATTGTGGAGAGGGAGGTCACATTAGTACTCAATGTAAGAAGCCTAAGAGGACTCAAGAAGCAGGAAAGGTGTTTGCTTTATCGGGTGCTCCGACGGCAAATGAGGATGGTCTTGTTCGAGGTACTAGTTTCATTAATAGCTTTCCTCTTATTACTATTATTGATACTGGTGCTACGCACTATTTTATTGTTGTTGATTGTGTAAAGAGATTGGGTCTCACTTTGTCGTCTCTAGATAGAGATATGGTGGTAGAAGTTCCGGCTAAGGGAACGGTTACTACTTCTTTTGTGTGTGAAAATTGCCCTTTATCAATCTTTGATAGAGACTTTGTGGGGAATCTTGTTTGTTTACCGCTTGTTGGGTTGGACGTGGTTTTAGGTATGGACTGGTTAAAAGCTAATTATATCCATATCAATTGTTATGACAACACTGTGAGGTTTTTTTCCTTAGTAGAAGAAGAACAATCTATGTTGGTGTCGACGAAGCAGTTGAATGAGTTCATGAAGGATGAGGCATTCGTTTTCTTGTTGATGGCGACTCTTTCTGTGGAGAGTCAAGCTGTGATAGCAAACTTTCCGGTGGTGTGCGATTTTCCCGAAGTATTCCCTGATGAGATTCCTAGTGCACCTCCAGAAAGAGAAGTTGAATTTTTTGTAGATCTTGTTCCTGGTACCAGACCTATCTCTATGGCACCATACAGGATGTCCGCATCTGAGTTAGCAGAATTGAAGAGCCAATTAGAAGATTTGCTCGAGAAGAAGTTTGTTAGACCTAGTGTGTCGCCGTGGGGAGCTCCTGTGTTATTGGTGAATAAGAAAGACGGTAACATGAGACTTTGTATTTATTATCGTCAGTTGAGTAAAGTGACTATCAAGAATAGGTATCCACTTCCTAGAATTGATGATTTAATGGACCGATTGGTTGGCGCTCGCATGTTTAGTAAGATTGATTTGAGATCGGGTTACCATCAAATAAGGGTGAAAGAAGAAGATGTTCAGAAAACTGCTTTCAGGACGAGGTATAGACATTACGAATATTTGGTGATGCCTTTCGGTGTCACTAATGCACCGGGAGTATTTATGGAGTACGTGAATCGTATTTTCCATCCTTACTTGGACCATTTCGTGGTTGTTTTCATTGATGATATTCTGGTTTATTCTAAATCGAAAGAAGAGCACGCAAAACATTTGCGCATCATGTTGGAAGTTCTGAAAGAGAAGAAGCTTTATGCTAAGTTGTCAAAGTGTGAGTTCTGGTTAAGTGAAGTGAGCTTTTTGGGGAATGTCAATTCTGGTGATGGAATTGCAGTTGATCCTTCTAAAGTTGATGCTGTGTTGAGATGGGAAACTCCTAAGTCTGTTACTGAGATTAGAAGTTTCTTAGGATTGGCTGGTTACTATAGAAGGTTCATTGAAGGTTTTTCTAAGTTGGCGCTACCTTTGATAAAGCTGACTTGTAAAGGAGCTGCATTTGTGTGGGATGTCAAGTGTGAAGAATGTTTTGTTGAATTAAAGAAAAGGTTGACAACGGCTCCGATCTTGATTCTACCTAATCCTGAAGAACCGTTTATTGTTTATTGTTATGCTTCTAAGATGGGTTTAGGTGGTGTACTTATTCAAAATGGCAAAGTGGTTGCTTATGCTTCTAGGCAATTGAAGATTCATGAGAAGAATTATCCTACGCATGATTTGGAGCTTGCAGCAGTTGTTTTTGTGCTTAAGATTTGGAGGCATTATCTTTATGGTTCTAGATTTGAAGTATTTAGTGACCATAAAAGTTTGAAGTACTTGTTCTATCAGAAAGAGCTTAATATGAGACAAAGACGGTGGCTTAAATTGTTGAAAGATTTTGATTTTGGATTGAATTACCATCCATGTAAAGCTAATGTGGTGGCCGATGCTTTAAGTCGAAAGACTTTGCATATGTCATTGTTGATGGTGAAAGAGTTGGAATTGATTGAGCAATTTAGAGATATGAGTCTTCGTAGTAGAAGTGACGCCGAAGAGTGTTATCTTGGGAATGTTAAAGATCAATAATGATTTCCTTGATAGTGTTAGAGAAGCTCAGAAGCTTGATGTGAAACTTGTTGATTTGTTGGTTGGTATTGGACAAACTAAAAATGAAGATTTCAAGTTGGATGCTCAGGGTGTATTGAGGTTCCGAGATAGGATTTGTATTCCCGATGATGTGGATTTGAAGAGAATGATTTTGGAAGAAAGTCATAGAAGCAATTTGAGTATTCATCCCGGAGCGACCAAAATGTATCAAGATTTAAAGAAACTATTTTGGTGGTCGGGCATGAAAAGAGAGGTGGCTCAGTTTGTTTATGCTTGTTTGACTTGTCAGAAGTCTAAAGTGGAGCATCAGAAACCTGCAGGGTTGATGCAACTATTAGAGATTCCATAATGGAAATGTGATAGCATTTTTATGGATTTCGTAACGGGGTTACCAAATACACCAAGAGGACATGATGCAATTTGGGTGATTGTTGATAGGCTTACGAAGTCGACTCACTTTATTTCTATTAACATCACTTATCCCGTATCAAAGTTGGCGGAAATTTATACGCATGTGATTGTGAGATTACATGGTATTCCTTTGTGTATTGTTTCAGATAGAGATCCGAGGTTTACTTCTGAATTTTGGAAGAGCTTGCAAGAGGCTTTAGGTTCAAAGTTGAGGTTCAGTTCGGCTTATCATCCTCAAAATGATGGTCAGACGGAAAGGACGATTCAATCGTTGGAAGACTTGTTACGTGCTTGTATTCTTGAACATGGTGGTTCATGGGATACATATCTTCCTTTGATTGAGTTTACTTATAACAATAGTTTTCATGCTAGTATTGGAATGGCACCGTTCGAGGCTTTGTATGGTCGGAGGTGTAGAACTCCTTTGTGTTGGCATGAGTCGGGTGAAAGTGTGGTGCTTGGACCAGAATTGGTTAGAGTGACTACTGAGACGGTGAAGATGATTAGAGAGAAGATGAGAATTTCTCAAAGTCGACAAAAGAGTTATCATGATAAAAGGAGAAAAGACTTGGAATTTCAAGATGGTGATCATGTGTTTTTGCGAGTTACTCCTACAACCGGCGTTGGGCGAGCATTGAAGTCAAAGAAGCTAACTCCTCGCTTTATTGGTCATTACCAAATTACTAGTAAAGTGGGAAAAGTGGCTTATAGAGTGGCGTTACCGCCAAATCTTTCGAACTTGCATGATGTGTTCCATGTGTCGCAACTTCGGAAGTATGTTCCGGATCCTTCACATGTGATTGAGATGGATGATATTCAAGTGCGAGACAATCTTACGGTGGAGACGATGCCATTAAGGATCGAAGATCGTGAGATGAAGTCTCTTCGTGGCAAAGAGATCTCCTTGGTTAAAGTTGTTTGGATAGGAGCAGCTGGTGAAAGTGGGACGTGGGAGTTAGAAAGAAAGATGCGGGATTCCTATCCCGAGCTTTTCGAGTCAGGTAATTTTGAGGAAGAAACTTTTTTTAAGTGGGGGAGAGTTGTAACGCCCCGTTTTATTTAATATTATATTATATTAATATTTTCGAATTACCGTTTGACGTTTATTTTTGCGACGAGAATATTTATATTAACCGGTATATCTGTTAATATATTCAGCGACGTTTTATTCGGGCAGGTAATTATTTTATTCGGTTTGGTATTTATTTTGAGGGACCGGTAATTATTTTATTCGGCCCGGTATTTATTTTGAGGGACCGATAATTATTTTGTTCGGTCCGTTTTTTATTCCGTTCGGTTCGGTAAAATATTATTCGGACCGATATTTAATTATTTGGAGTTATTTTAGTTATTTGGGTTAATAATATTATTTAGTATTATTAGTGTTATAACTATTAGTAAGACCAAGGGCTTTTTGGTATTTTTGCTAGCTTATGTCTTGCATCTAAACAAACAAAATCCACCATTTCCTGGTTTTATATTATAACACCAAAAACACTTTGTGAGAGTTAGAGAGAACAAGAAAGTCTTGGAAGAGAAGAAGAGGAGCAAAAACAAAGCTTGGGTTTTGGGTTGGTTGGAAGAACAAGAATCATTTCAAATATTTAAGGTAAGACGTTTGATTTTCCAATGCTTATAGTTAGGGTTTGATTTGGTATATTTTGGATTTGGGGAAAAATTGATGTTAGGGTTCTTGAGTTTTGTTGAGATAGAAATTAGAAGAGTTAATTTAGGTGTTAGTGTTATGGGTTTATTGTTTTTGTTAATTGAAATTAAGTTTAGTTTTATAAACAAAAAAAAAGTAGGATATTTACATAAGAGAACTAATATGCAGTAGCTTAGAAAAAAGAGAGACTAATATGCAGTAGCTTAGAGAAAAAAAAAGAACGTAGCAGCAGAGTATTGTTTTCTTAGAAGGAATCTTTATTGAATAAAACATGCTAGAGATTGCTCGAAAGTTAATATTCCATTTGAGAATTATCTGACCTTGTTTTCCAGTTGTTATCCTGAGCACGGACCTTCCATATTATCAGATGCATGCATATATATTAATAGAATGCAGTATGAATTAATGTTTAGTTTAGAATTAATAGAATGCAGTATGGATTAATAGAATGAAGTATGAATTAATGCTTAATATAATAGCAGTTAATTGTTAAGTTTACTAAAAGAATGTAGTATGAATTAATGTGCTAGTAGCAGTATATACATTAAAATGGAGTTTAGAAACTAAACTAACACTATAGAAATTAAGTTAAGTTTGTAAAACTAAAGTACTATGCAATATATATTTAATATTTATATTAATTAAATATAAATATGACATACGTTAGTCGATTTAATTTGGAACCCGATTATGTTTCGATTTCTCGATTTCGACAATTTCGGTGACGGAGCAAGTTGCTCCGAATTTAACGAAAATTGACGTGCTAGCTAATTTTGACGTGTAGAACGTCGTGATGAGATTAGTTTTTCGAGATTACGAGTTTTTAACTGAGCAACTCGAAATTAGTTAATTTAGGGTTAAGTTGAACCGTGTTGCATTTTAGTCGGTTTAAGTCACGTATGGACAGTCCGATTGCGATGTTAATGGTTATGATTGGTGCCGATTATTATGAATGACTTTCGTGATGATTATTGATGTTTGACTATTTTTCCGTGTTTGAAATTTAGTGAATTATTTGATAATGATGTGGTGTGATTAAATATGATTTTTGCGACGGTTTATTTATAATGAATACTTGATGATATGTGATGTGATGATATGTTTATCTTGATGTGGATAAATATGGCGATGTGGGTTTTATATCAATTTTGATATGCGATGATGAAGTTTTGTTGTGTCGTGTTTGTGATGTCGTGTTGTCGAGTCACATACATTGCATTGGCGACGAGGGCTTTTATGCTAAGCGACGAGGGCTTTTATGCCAAAGCGACGATGGGCTTTTATGCCGAATATCCCTAATTATGGACAAAGCGACGGGTACCACATGCATAACATAGTCGTGTCTCATGGAGTCGGTTATGTTTATTTTTGAGTCTTTTGGCATTGAGTTTTATTTGATGGCTTATAATGAATTGCGATGTTATATGATACTTTGTTTTGTGATGATTTTCGTGTTGAACATAAAGTGATTATGAAGTGATAATTTCATGGAAATTATGCAATGGATATAACATGACGATAAAGCGACGATATGAGTTTATGGCGATGGAGTTTATGTCTTGTTTTGATATGATTATGGTGATTATGTGATGATATTAAAGTGTTGATCTTATACACTAAATGATGATTTTAAAGTATGTGAGATTTGATATTTGTTGTCATATTCTTATTAACCTATATCATTTATGATTCCAAAACTATTTATATATTTTATCATGCCTTTAATTATATGTTTTGGAGTACCTCACCCTTTACTTGTTTCGCCGTTGCCTTTATATTGGTAACGTGCAGGTGACCCGCGAGGATGATGAGGATTAGCTCGAGTCTCTTTATTTTGAGTCGCTCTGCTCTGATAGTAGTAACACTCGGGATTTGGGCGACATTATTATTTTGATAGGATAGTTTATGTATACTATCCTATGACTTTATGTATTGATGATAACATGATGATACATACATTTTGTGAATACATCCGCTGTGCTGTGATTAGTCATATGTTTATATGATGATTTATGTTATGAATCGGTATATTCGACTTTTGATTTTGTGATGTGCATTATAATGCAAAGTGATGAAAAACACGAATATGTGATACCTCAATTTATGTTTGGATGAAATTTTGAAACTCTGAATTTATTATTAATTACGAGGGGTAGAATTGAGGTGTTACATTTTGCCAAGAACGGGTCTCAACTTCTTCTTTAACCAAGGAAATCGGCCTGGAAAGGGTAATACGTAATATGTCTCAAATAAAGAGACTTCCACTTATTATCAAGGGGATTTGAAAAGAGAAATGACTTTCTAGGGATGGAAATATGATTTCCCGGGGAAGTGCCACAATATTCCTGCTGAGGAGATAAAGTCTTCCTATGCAAAATAAATGCACAAACCAAAACCCAATGTTTTCAGAAAACCAAAAATCCAATTCAAAAATATACTGGAGCAAGACGGCCAATGCAGATTCATCCTTTGATAAATAAACTCAAGAGGGAAAACCAAATTCAACTAAGCAAAGAGAGCTGCAGGAAAAGTCAGAACACTATATCAATGAACGATGATTTTCAGCAATGCATGATGTATTTATAAATGTATGAGTGATATCGTGCATATGCTGGTAAAAGGATGCATGATCAGTACAAACAAATAAAACCGCCTCAGGTACTAACAATATTGGGCTAAACTTCAACCAGAAAGATCAATCCAAGAAAGGTAAAAGCAACTGCGAAAACCAAACCTATTGCTTGCTTTAACTTCACTGAGGAGAAACATAATCCGGACGTAGCCAAAACAGATATTGAGATAGAACATCTTTCTTCCGGTTTCATCAGAGAAAACAGTTTTCCGAAAGCAACATGCCTACTGGAGATTGCGAGACCAGCCTCAAATAAAGCAGACTGACACCGACACAACCAAACCTCATTGGGGGATTCAAGCCTACCTCCCTGGAGAAAACTTTCATCAAGAATGCTCATTCCAATAAGAGATGCCCTGGGATAATCTTCCCAGGAAGTCAAGAAGTCAATATTAATGCCAAAACTGCAAAAAGAGCGACATCCCAGCACACCAAAGGAATAAAACCTTTCATTATATGAGGGAAGACTTTGCTGGGGAATCTGGGACAGAGGCTTCTGACCATGCAAACCCAAAATTAAAAGCGAACCAAGACTTGACTGGTGATAATGGGATCATAAACCCAATATTGTACCTTGCACCCACTGATATCGTCTTTAACTATCAGAGAAACATACAAGGATTGCGCACATACCAGCAAAATGACCTGAGAAAACTTTCATGAAGGGAGTAAATCTTCTTAAAACAACCGGAGTTTGTCCATTCTTGGGACCACCATTCTTGTTATCATTGTTTCATCACAAATACCAAAGTAAATTGAATTTGTAAAGATCTCTCTTTTTTTTTAAAAGTCAATTTTTCCTTTTTAATCATTTTGCTTTAACAGTTATTATCAGTAATAAATGAAGTCTTTGCAAGCGAAATAAAAATAAGAACACAAAGAGTTGGGCAAAAGCTCGAATTTCATTAATAGAATGGTAGTGTGCGAATGGCGATAGTCCATGGATGATTAAAAAGTTTGGGAAATGGTAATACATAATGGAAAAGATACATTGAGATACAATGAACATTATCCCCCCTATCAACTTTTGAAATCCTGAGCAACAGCTTTTGTTGAAGTATGGTAAGGATCCGAGAAGATTGTTGCTTCAACGATCAAGTCTCGTCTGAGGTAGTTACTTGCCAATAAAGTCCCTAACTTTTGCCTAAGCTTCCCTTACGGGGTTTCAACTTAGCGGGAAATTTATTCTGTTTATGTCTCTAATTTTTACCTAGACCGCCCTTTTGGATTTTCGGCCTAACGAGACGCTCTTTTTTTCCTAAGCCGCCCTTTTGGGTTTTCAACTTAGAGAGCTGTTCTTTTATTTCTTTAGGCGATGTATTTCTTGACTGCGTCAGCATTCATGGGACGTGGGAACTCCTTTCCATCCATAGTTTCAAGAATTAATGCACCACCAGAGAAGGCTTTCTTGACAACATACGGGCCTTGAAAATTGGGATTCCACTTGCCCCTAGAATCAGTGTTGAAAGACATGATCTTCCTGAGAACGAGGTCGCCTTCTCTGAATTCACGAGGTTTGACCTTTTTGTCAAATGCTTTCTTCATTCTTTTCTGATATAACTGCCCATGACACAAAGTTGTCATTCTCTTCTCCTCAATCAAATTCAATTGGTCAAACCTGTTCTAGACCCATTCAGCCTCTGTCAACTTGGCTTCCATTATCACACGCAATGAGGGAATCTCCACCTTAACAT
This sequence comes from Vicia faba, assembly GCA_948472305.1. Lineage (NCBI taxonomy): Eukaryota > Viridiplantae > Streptophyta > Magnoliopsida > Fabales > Fabaceae > Vicia > Vicia faba. The sequence goes on along the minus strand of CATIWC010001579.1, from coordinate 150,896 downwards.
GGAGTACAACTTCCACACTAGAGAAAACGGGGTTGCTCCTGTTGAAGTGCGGAAAGATGTTCGATATCCATGTAGGGCAAAAGGGAGCATTTCATGCCAATCCTTATAAGTAACAACCATTTTCTGGATAATTCTCTTGATATTCTTATTAGCAGCTTCAACAGCCCCATTCATCTTTGGCCTGTATGAAGATGAATTGTGATGCACAATATTGAATTCTTTGCACAGTTCAGTCATCATCTTGTTGTTCAAATTCGAGCCATTATCAATGATGATTGTGCTCGGCACACCATACCTGCATATAAGATTGTTTTTGATGAAACACATAACCACCTGCTTTATAACATTGGCATACGAAGCAACCTCTACCCATTTGGTGAAGTAGTCAATTGCTACCAAGATAAAACGATGTCCGTTTGAAGCTTTAGGTTCTATCATCTCGATCATGTCAATACCCCACATAGAGAAAGGCCACGGGGAGGAAATCACATTGAGAAATGTCTGAGGTACCTGGATCTTATCTGCGTAAATCTTCCATTTATGGCACTTCTTTGAAAATTTGTAACAATCAGATTCCATTATCAACAAATAATAACCTGCCCTTAGCATCCTTTTAGCCATTGAATGTCCATTAGCATGTGTGCAAAATGAACCTTCATGGATCTCATGCATCAACATGTCTGCTTCCTGTCTATCCACGCATCTGAGCAAGACCATGTCAAAATTTCTCTTGTATAACACATTTTCACTGCGGAAGAAACTGCCTGCCAATCTTCTCAATGTCTTTCTATCTTTCCTCGACACACCAATCGGGTATTCCTGAGTCTGAAGAAAATGCTTGATATCATGATACCAAGGTTTTTCATCTGTTACCTCCTCTGTCGCAAACACATGAGCAGGCCTATATAGCCGTCGAACTATAATTCGGGGAAAGTATTCACTTGGTACATGGAAGCCAGAGTTTCCAGAGCATCCGCCATTTGTTTTTCATCTCTAGGAGTGTGATGGAATTCAACTTTATTGAAGAAGGGTAGTAATCTTCTAGCATAATCTTTGTAAGGGATCAAACCAGGGTGACGAGTGTCCTATTCTCATTTAATCTGATTTATTACCAAGGCTGAATCACCATAAACATCTAGAATCTTGATTCTGAGATCAATAGCTTCTTCACGACCCATGATGTAAGCCTCATATTCCGCCATATTATTAGTGCAATCAAATGTTAACCTTGCAGTAAAAGGAATGTGCGACCCATGAGGAGTAACAATCACAGCACCAATTCCTTTACCATAAGCATTCACAACTCCATTAAATACCATACTCCAACGAGATTCAGGGTCGGGGCCCTCCTCAGGCAATGGTTCATCATAATCTTTCACTTTCAAGAACATCACATCTTTATCGGGGAATTCATATTCTGCAGACTGATGATCTTCCACCGGCTGGTGAGCAAGGTAATCTTCCAACACAGTACTTTTGATAGCCTTTTGAGTGCGGTACTCGATATCATATTCAGATAACAACATTTGCCAACGGGAAATTCTCCCAGTAAGAGCAGGCTTTTCAAAAATATACTTGATTGGATCCATTTTGGAGATCAACCAAGTAGTATGATTCAACATATACTACCGTAAACGCTTTGCCGCCCAGGCTAAAGCACAACACGCTTTTTCTAGCATAGAATACCGCAACTCACAATCAGTGAATTTTTTGCTGAGAAAATAAATGGAAAACTCTTTCTTTTATGTTCTATCCTGTTGTCCTAGAATACAACCCATGGATTTATCTAACACTGTTAGATAAATAATCAACGGTCATCCTTCTATGGGAGGGAGCAAGACAGGAGGTTCAAGCAGATACTCTTTAATACTTTCAAATGCCCTTTGGCAGTCATCTGTCCATACACAACCTTGATCTTTCTTTAACAACTTAAAGATCGGTTCACACGTTGCAGTCATGTGGGAGATAAATCTGGAGATATAATTCAAACGCCCGAGGAAACCCCTGACTTGCTTTTCAGTTCTTGGTGCTGGAATTTCTTGAATTGCTTTGACTTTATCAGGGTCAACTTCAATTCCTTTCTGGCTAACAATAAAACCCAACAATTTCCCCAATCTAACTCCGAAGGTGCATTTATTTGGATTCAAGCGGAGACGATACTTCCTCAAACGCTGAAACAACTTCAATAAATTGTCTATATGCCCTTCTTCAGTTTGGGATTTGGAAATCATATCATCAACATATACTTTGATTTCTTTGTGCATCATATCATGGAATAGGGTTGTCATAGCCCTCTGGTACGTTGCACCAACGTTCTTCAACCCGAAGGGCATCACTCTATAACAGAATGTTCCCTAGGGTGTGATAAACGTTGTTTTTTCCATGTCCTCTGGAGCCATTCTTATTTGATTATACCCGGAAAATCCGTCCATGAACGAGAATACCTTGAATTTTGCTGTGCTATCCACTAACATGTCAATGTGAGGCAATGGAAAATCATCTTTTGGACTAGCTTTATTTAGATCTATGTAATCTACGCACATGCAGACTTTTCCGTCTTTTTTTGGTACTGGGACAATATTAGCGATCCATTGAGGATACACTGATGTCACAAGAAAACCAACATTAATATTCTTTAGGACCTCCTCTTTGATCTTTACGGCCATATTTGGGTGGGTTCTTCTCAAATTTTGTTTAACTGGCGGACATTCTGGCTTCAAGGGAAAACGATGCTCGACAATGTCTGTATCTAGACCAGGCATATCTTGATAAGACCAAGAAAAAATATCCACATACTCTTTCAACAGCTCAATCAACCCACTCCTTACATCAGGATGCAATGATGCTCCAATCTTGACTTCCTTCAGATCTTCTTCTGAACCCAAACTAACCACTTCCAAAGGCTCCTTATATGGCTGAATGGTATTTTCCTCGTGTTGAAGCAACCGTGGGACCTCTTCTAGAATCTCATCATAATCTTCTTCTTCAGCCCCAAACACAGGACATTCAAAGTTGGGAGAGGGTGCAGGGTCATTGTATTCAACGGGTTTTTTAATTAATCTGCACATATGATTTATGATTATTTTTAGAAACTGACACATATAACAAGTGATCATGCAGATAAATTTCAGTTATTATTTATTTTGAAAGGTTTTTTTTTATTATTACCATTTCCCAAGAAAAAGGCAGAAAATAAAAGACAAATTTTTTGGAAGCAAAGACAACTTTTATTAATGATCTTAACAATTATAGCAAACAGATAAGCCCTACAACATCAATACTTCCACCTTGGGCAGAGTGAAAGCTTTTCAAAAGAAAGAAGCAGATTAACAAAACAAATTACTTTGAAACATGTATGCAAGAAGGAACATCAATGGTGACCTAGTTCTGAACTCAGACTCCATGCGTCACATAATTCGGTACTTCCTGCTCTACTTCATCCTCTTCAACAACATTAATTCCAGAACCAATCGGATGGAGGTAGCCTCCGCTGCGGAAAACATCATGATAACTGTTCACAAAAGACTTTGACTTTAAACCTCCACTTTTGCAGTTCCTCGAAGAGAAACCCAAGCCAGTTTTGTTCTTGTTCATAGGTGGATCCACAAGTCGTCCCTAAACTGCATTATGACCATTGCGCACCACCTGCTGCGCATCCTTCAGCGAGACCACATAATTCTCATTCTTCCTTATGTTGTCAATGGATAGGGCTTAGAACTGGGTTCAACAGCAGCCTCATCCGCTTCTACAATACTGAAAGAGGATAGATGGGATATCAACAACGTCTGCTCTCCATTTATGATCACTACCTTCCCTTCACGCATAAATTTTAGCTTCTGATGCAGAGTTGAAGTGACAGCCCCTGCTTCGTGTATCCATGGCTGTCCTAGCAAACAGCTATATGCAGGAATAATGTCCATTACTTGGAAGGTTATCAAGAACAAATGTGGTCCTATGTGGATGGGTAAGTCCACCTCACCGATGACAGATTTCCTCGACCCATCAAAAGCCTTCACAATGATGCCACTCGGGCGCATATGTGTTCCCTGATACTTTAACTTCATGAGGGTAATCCTCGGTATAACATTCAATGCAGATCCGTTATCAATTAGCACATTGGATAGCGAATCATTCTTGCAGTTCATAGATATGTGGAGGGCCAGGTTGTGATTCCTCCCTTCATCTGGTAACTCATCATCACAAAAACACAAGTTGTTACATGATGTAATGTTTCCAATTATGCTGCTGAATTGATCTAACGGCATGTCATTCTCTATAAAAGCTTGGTCTACTACTCTCATCAGTGATTCTCCATGAGCGGAGGAATTCATCAATAAAGCTAGGATGTATATCTTTGAAGGAGTCTGCAATAGCTGATCCATAATTTTGTAGTCACTCATTTTAATTATCTTCAACATATCATCCACTTCTTTCTCTAATGTAGCTCCACTAGTCTCTCCTGCAGCCTTCTTAGGCTCATCGTTCTCAGCAATTTTCTTTCCAGCAACAACATCTCTTCGAATAACCAGCGCAAACAAACGACCACTACGAGTCACACTGCTATTATCAGCTATATTACCAACATCTAGTATTGGCTGGATGGGAACTTCCACCCCATCTTCTAAGATTGTAACGTTGTATTTATAAGGCACAACCTTATCTGATTTATAGGGAACAAGTCCTGGAAGACTAATCACCAATGGGTTAACAACTGGTTTGCTATGGTACTCCACCTCAAGGTGAAAGGGCGCACCAAAACAAGGCACAATGACGTTTACCCCTTCCTCAACACAATTAGGCATCAAAAAGTCATTTCCGGTAAACAAATCTTCGTCTGAAGAGAAATACTCATCCGCAGAGGCGTACTCTTCCTCTGACTCACCTTCCATCAAATGAACTTCAACCATATCAATCTCGTGATAATCATCTCTCTGACCTGTGATCTTGATAGTTCCATTGTCTAACAGCAATTGAACACCTTCTCTCACAATAGGACATCCTTGGGGGTCTTGACAGCAAACCACGCATGATCCATATTGGTGTTCCACCTGACCAGAAGTACGGCAGAAGGTAGCATGCAACTGTACGAGATCTTCATTCAAATGCTCTACTTCAAAAATTCTAAATTCACCCGGACATCCAGAAACCATATTAACTTCCTCTTCATATTCTGCCTTAGTCCTGATTATGTGGATTAAGCCATCATCCATCATCTCCTGTAAATCAACCTTTATCTTCTCACAACCCTGTATATTTGTACTACAAATAGCAAAACCGGCGTGGTCATGTGTATAATAACTGAGTTCATAGAGGTCCGTGTGCATCTTCACCAAATCTCCTCTAACCAGATTAATCTCAAAAATCCGGAAGTCACCGGGACAACCGACCACCATATTCACAACATTCACTCCCCCGTGCTTAGGTAGAGGGTTGTCTTTCACATTAGGTCCCATGTCTTAGAAAGATAAAATTACATACTTCACCAACCTTTGCACTTCAGTCCTTAAAGGATAACAATTTTTAACACTATGCCCTGGTGCTCCCTGATGAAAGGCACACGTCTGGTCTGCTTTGTAATACCAAGGTAATGATGATGGTACTGCTGGAGGTGGTCGTGTCTGGACCAACTTCTTATGAATCAATGCTGGTAGTAGCTCTGCATAACTCATGGGAATAGGTTCATAGTTCTCCCTTCTCTAATTATTCCCTTGGTTCCCCTACTGGGACTGTCTTTGATATGCAACAGTAGTTGGAGCGACATTCATAACAGGAGTCACTGAAGCAACTTGCTGGTGACGCTGATAATTCCTTCTAGGAGCATTTATTCTCCTCTCTTGTATAACAACATTGGTATCCCCGTCTTTCTTCTTTGTGAACCCATAAGCTAGCTTTTTCACACCTCCAGATCCTTCACCCTTTGCCAAACGCCCTTCTCTTACTGCCTCTTCTAAGCAGACACCCATTCCTACCATCTCTTTAAAATCACTTGGGGCACTTGCTACCATTCTTTCATAGAAGAAAGAGCTTAGCGTCTTCAGAAAATTTTTAGTCATTTCCTTCTCCTCCATGGGAGGAATCACTTGTGCAGCCACTTCGCGCCGTCTCTGCGCATACTCTTTAAACAATTCTCTATCTTTCTGAACCATGGCCCTAAGCTGGTCACGATCGGGCGCCATGTCCACATTGTACTTGTATTGTTTTATGAATGCTTCTCCCAAATCATTAAAGGTATGGATGTTGGCGCTGTCTAAACTCATGTATCATTTCAATGCTGCACCGGTCAGACTATCCTGGAAAAAGTGAATCAGCAGACGTTGATCATCGGTGTGGATAGACATTCTCCTTACATACATCACTAAGTGAGCACGAGGTCAAGTGTTGCCTTTGTACTTATCAAACTCCGGGACCTTGAACTTAGCAGGCACTTTGACATTCGGGACCAAACACAACTCATTCACACTCTTCCCAAATAACTCTTTTCCCCTAAGAGCCTTCATCTCTCTTTGCATTCTATCAAACTGCTCTTGGAAATCATCCATTTTGTCATAAAGACCCAAATCTTCACTCGGCGGGGGGAAAGGATGACATACATCTTCATTAACAAACGGAACCAAATTCATCGAAGGAGGTGCAGTAGGAATAACATGCACCACAGGAGGTGCTGGAGTAACAACATTTGGAACCACTGGAGCATCTTGGGGGCCCAAATGGAAACCTTCAGGTGAAAAATTCTCTGGCATTCCCCACGGATAACCCTGAGGCATACGGTTTTGAACAACAGTCGGAGTAGCGGATACAGGGACTTCAGCATTTGCCCTTGTTGGTTGAGGTTGAACACTTGGTGGCTGATTCTGAGAAACCACCAGAGTTTCCATCAAAGTAGTCAAGTTGGCCAAGCCATCCTTCAAAGCAGAAATTTCTTCGCGCAGCTCGCGATTCTCCTGTTCCAAATTGTCCATCTTTTTTTTGAAATTAGCCTGAGTGTTGTAGTGATGAGTCAACTTGCTGAACAAAGCAAAAAGCTGGGTAAGGCACCTGGGTATGCGTAATAAATGCAAGAAATATGTGCAACATGATGCATGATATGCAATGCATATGATTATTTTTACTTTATCATTTAATATTTTAAGGTATTTAACGTTTATAGACATATTGCAAACATCAAAATAATAACACATTTGAAATACTGAAAAACTTTTATTATAATAACTTCAAAATGGGTTAAAAGTTTCAATGATCCCAAGTACAAGATGACAATACAATCTAAAAATCATGAGAGAAAGAAACTAATGGAGATCAATCTGTATGATGGCGCTTCCCTGTGAGCCTTGCAATCTGAGCTCTCAACCTCTGGTTTTCTTCCACATGTCTGATGGCAACCTCCTTCCAATCATTCGGATCAGGAAATGAGCAATCAGCACCTGCTTGAGCCTTAGGAGAAAATAAATACCCTTGCCTCTCCATAGACTCTACTGCTCGACTCTCAAGGATCTCGATCAAATCGTCTTTCTCCTTCAAGTCTGCTTTGTAAAGAACTCTCTAAAGTCTGGAACTTGTTCTTCCAAGCATCTCTTTCTTATTGCATCCTAACCAAAGCAAACTATAACTCTTCTAGATCATCTAATAAGGGATAAGTGGTCTTCACGAACAAATCAGGAATGGGTGTCTCCCGAGTATATAACATCTTCAACTGGATGGCTCTCGATCGGACCCACTGAAGATATGGCTCCAAAGAAACAGCACCCCTAGGTCCCAAATCTTTCCTACTTTTCTTATGAATGTGACGACAGGCCTTTGCAATTTGCTCCTTAGCTTCCCTGTGGTCTTCTCCTTCCTTCAGAAAGAAACTACTCAAATGAATACTATTCGGTTTGTCCCTCACCGGATAACCAAGCTGTCGTCGTGCAAGAATAGGTTTTTAGTTAATTCCTCCCTTAGTACCAAGAAGAGGTACATTGGGGAAACTATCACAACTGTCAATAATCTCTACATCCTGATAAGCTCGATGATACCAATCAATATCTGAGTGAGTAAGTGCCATGATCTTAGGAGCCCAACGGGGTTCCTTCTTGACATCCCAAAAAGCATCAGACTGAGGCATAAGAGAGATGAACCACCGGTACAACAAAGGCGTGCAACAGATAATCATTCCCCCATGATAAGAACTCTGAAGATGAACAAAGTAATAAGCATCATCCAACAGTGTAGGAACTGGGTTTCCAATCATAAAAATCCTGATAGCGTTAATATCGACAAACTTGTCCACATTAGGAAATAAGAATAATCCATAAGCAAGTAAAGCAAAGATGGCCTCAAAAGCGACCGTACTCTTCATTCTGGAAAAGTAACGAGCTTTCTCCAATAAGAACTGGGCTGGTAATCCTCTAATCCCTCCTTTGGTAGTCATATGGGCTTCCACCTCAGACTTCCCCAGATGAATCAAAGCAGCAATCTCATGTGGTTTTGGCTCACCCTCTAAACCAGTAAAAGGAACACGATCGGTAACAGGTAAATCCAATAGATAAGAATACTCCTCTAGTGTAGGCATCAACTGATAAACGGGAAAAGTAAAGCAGTGATACATCAGATCTTAGAACTGGAGCACGATCGAGAGAATACCCTCCTTCATCTTCAGCTTCATGAGAGGAATGATGGATCCATACTTTTTTTCGAAAGTCTGTAGGACACTCAATCTCTGGAATTAGACTGACCAACTCATCTATCTTGGGATCCTTGAAACTGTATTTCCCGGTCTTTCTCTTTCCAGAATCCATGGTTAAAAGTACCTGAGATATTCATAAATAGTCAACTTTTAAATCCATTGAAATATTGTTTTCTTCAAAATATACTTATGAGTGCATGGATGCATGATGCAACAATCACACACAATATCACACATATAGGGTTCATAGGTTCAATGTCACGAGCATGAGGTCGAAGGTACTACCCATAAGGTGTTGGTCTAAAAAGTTATCACTTGCTGAACAAGGTTCTAGAGGTTCCCAGAGTCTACATCCTTCCTTCGGATATTACCAACTTCCCGATTAACTTGGTAATTTGTAATATTCTCAAGAAAGACTCGTCCGAGTGTAGTATCGCGTGACAACTATTTCCGAATTACTCCGTCATAGCTTCCGCACTAGACCTAAAAGGCCAAGATGGGTTTGGTATTCTACGGTCCTCAGTTTCAGTAGGCCCCCAGGCCGAAAGCAGTACGTCTTCCAGATTACTCGGTAAACGACACTACAGTCAAAGGGGCCTTCACTGAGTGGGGGATCTCATGCCTCCTTTTTTGGGATTACTCCCTCAAAGTTAACATGACTATACCACCTGTCCTATCTTAAAGTTTTCCCAAGTCCGGGTATAGGACTTATGAGTAATCACCAAGCACCCTGAAAACCAGGAAAATTTAAACAAACATATATACAAAATATAATACATAAACACAATAACACATATACGAATATAAACAAAGATAGGCTCAACCCACTTAGGGATGGACCAACAAGAGGTCAATATGTCCCCAGTGAAGTCGCCATTTTTCTGTAGCAGTAGAAATGTTCAAGACTAAGCCATTGGATTGACTAGACTTTTCACAAATCAAAAATAAAAATCGCCACCGCGCTTTGTTGTTTCCAAAGGAATGGGAAAAGAGCGAATAAACCAAAAAGAGGGGGAAAGATTCAAGGTAAGGGGGTTGGTTATGCAAAAGGAAGGTATTAGCACCCTAAACATCTATGGTACTCCGCAGGAACCTCTTTGTAAAATCTTTATATTTTGGATTTAAAAATGTGTTGTATATAAAATGGATGGTGGAGCTGAGAAGAGAAATATTTTTTATGATTTTTGCACACGCCGCGATTGCAAACCTTTAGTGCCTACATACCACCTTTCGTGCAATAGGGGATCAGGGTACACGTAGTTCCTCTTTTAAAAATTTTGAAACACGAGTGTGTCGGTTAATTTTATGAGATAAGACGTCATCATCATTGTCCGTGTGGAAAACATACTTACTACCCACAATCATGAAAAAGGAGAATTTGCATCATCTCAAAGTGGAGGATATGGCTTGGATTTTAAAATCAACAATGCCTCACTCAACACCCAAGTGGAAAATATCTCACTTCACTACATATTGTAGAAGTATAGTTGTTTGCATCACTACAAGGATTGACAAAGAGCCTAATCTTTTAAGAAAAGTTTAAAGGTAAAAGCCAAAGTGGCAAAATGATTTGAAATGAGATTGATTGACTTTTAGTCTTCTCACAAAAAATGTCAAGGTATTATTAAATTGATTGAAGTTGATTTATGAAAATATTTTGAAAATGCATGGACCTAGGTCCAAGTTTATCATGAAAGTGGTTCAAGTTTAGAAATAAGAAGAGTTTTCAAAAGGAGGGAGAAGATTTTTGAAATTAAAGAAGATGGGAGGAGAAGAAGAGGCTATCCTAAAGCATAAGGTAAAAGCTAAGGATAAGGACCATCTAACCAACAAGAAGCCAAAACTTGACATTATGAGCCAAGATAGAATTCCCATTCTTTGGAGTGAAATCAAGCAAGCAAAGATACTAGACCTCTTCAAGTGTATTAAGTCTTCACAAAAATTGGGCAGAGTAACGGCTGTATGCGGGTGAATTACATATTACAAGCAAAGAGTGTAATCACAAAAAACCTGCACACAAAAACAAACAAGCAACCCAATGTCTTGAGGTAAACCTCAAGAGCTCCAGGCAAAATAATTAGATAAGATCACAAGGTATCTAAGATAGGCCAAGGTTTCTAATCCTAAGTCCAAGAAAAAGTCAACTGCTCCATCATGCCAAGGATAGTAACCAAATAGTCCAAGTACCATTAAGAGTTTTTTTTAGGGTTTAAGTTGGTTATTAAGTATCTTAGGAAAAGGAAACAGAAAAGCTCAAGTGACCAAAGTAAAAATGACAAGAAAATAAATGCTCAAATGAGCAAAGATGAAAATGGCATGAAATGTAAAATGCTAAAAAATAAATAGTACATAAAGCATAAAAGAATAAAAGCATAAAATAAACAAGTCAATAATTAGTGGTTAGTTGGATGGCCATTTTGAAACTTGCATTTGGAACTCATTAGAGGATTGGTAGAACCAAAGCCTCCACACAACAAGTTGCATTTGCTTTTTGTCAAGTATATCATCCATTTGGAATTCTCACAAGTACCATTTAAAGATCAACAATGTTTAAGTGATCCGCGTTGACCAATGGTGTTGTAGATCCATTAGAGGATTGGTAGAACCAAAGCCTCCACACAATGAATCTCAAGGTTATTGGATCAAAAAGATCAAATTAACATACTTGGGCTTGCAATCATAAGTTTGGGCCACGAATGATCATTTATTCGAATCGGGACAAAATTTAGCACTATGTTAAGCAATCGTAAGTGGACTTATATAGAAGTCGCACCTATTTTGAGGCCGGTCAATAGCAATCTATGCACCATTTATTTTGAGACATGATATATAGATCATGCTCTAACAATATTTAGTGCAATGAGAAGGGGATGAGATGAAGGGGAATTAGGGTAAAAAGAAAAACCACAATTGAATTAATATTTAATCAAACTATTATTAAAATCATTCATCCATTTTTTGTGGAGTTCAACTCAACACCATGGATCCAATGATGTTAATAAAGCCATGACCAAAAAATCAAACCAAGACAGCCAGAAAATATTCACAAAATAATAATAATAAATTAATATATACATTAAAGGGTTTAAAAATGTAAAAAAAAAAAAAGGAAAATAATGAGGAAAATATCAATTATATTCAAATTAATCAAGAAATAAAAAATAAGACCATAGAAAAATCAGAAAAGAGGCCAAGTAATTTTACAAAATTTTTGGGGATTTTTAAAAGTCAGAAACTATTTTTAAAAATTAAAATAAATGGGTAAAATAAACAAAAGTAGTAAAAAATAGTAAAGTCAGAAACAAAAATAAAATAAGGTCACCAATATTTGTCACAATATCATTGGATCATTCCATAATTTTTTCAGAATTTAAAAATGTGTAAAAGTATTTTTAAACATTTTAAACAAATCAAATAAGTGCAAAATTCATTAAAAAAACCAAAAGACAAAATTAAATTGTGAAAAAATAAAAATCAGAAAGAGAATAATCAAAAATATTTTTCATAATTTTTTCAGATTTTTTGGACTAAATATGAATTTTCTATGATTTTTTGAAATTTAAAACAATTAAAATATAAAAATCAGAAAAAGAAAATAAAAGAAAAAGATGTGGACCAATGTATGAGAGTCAAAACGCGTTAGTAATCAAATCCAAGGGATCTGGCGCGCTGTGCATATCATGGTCTTTAATGAATAATTTATAAAATCATTAAATAAATCAGAATTTGAAAATAACAAATGTCACGCTTTCATTGGTTAGAAGATGGCACGTTGGTCATCTTCAACCTCCAGCCCTCACGAATTACAGGTCCCTCAAACTGTGAAATCAGAAGCTCAGACTTATGTCATTCGCCTCGTCTCTTCAAGACGAAGATAACCACACCCTCGCGAAAAATTTATATAAATTGTAACTCAAGCAATTTGGAAAGAAAGTTTTGAAAAGGGATTCGAAAATTCATGGTCAGAACGTGCTTCCAGATAAAAGTATGTGTTGCGACTAGAACCAGGGCGATGAGAGCAACACAATGATACCAGAGTTTTAAAGAATAAATGAAGGAATCTACCTATTGAAGTTGAGTTGCAGAGCTCTGAAACTGGACTTCTATGGAGTAATGTAGGGCACGATTCTTGAATGTGATTATATGGTTAGCTTCAGTGAAGATCAAGGAAGATGAATTAATGAAAAAATGGATTGAAAAAGGCTTGAGAATAGGATTCGAAGTAGCTGAATTCTGAGTTGTGAAGCAAGTTTGGCAGGGTGATTCTGGCTATCTAAGGTTAGGAAATTGAATAGGGGATGACCCTTTATTTATAGGCAATCAAATGGAATGTTCCAGTGTGTGGAATGATGCAAATTGGAGGGAAATCATGTGAACCTTATGCACGAGCAAAGTGTGATCTGATTTGCATCAAAACTCATCAAATCCTTGCGTTTCAAGGCTCTATTCCACTTTGGCAACTTGGTTAAACATGTTTAGATCACAAACGCGTGCTAATTTGATGTTTAAAGGCCAAAACATGAATTTCAAATTCTGACTTATGGTGAAACTTCAGTTCCAAGTTACCAAGTTCAATCCAATGGCATTTCCACCTCAGGGGGTCTTAGGGCAAAATTCATGATGCTTTGGAAATATGAGGTAACAAGCTTTGCAATGGAAAAAGAATGGAATCAAATGGATGCTTCAGCTAAAAACTACATGAAGTCAAAGTTGAAGAAAAAGAGTTGACTTTTCATACTTAGAAATATTTTCAATTCTTCTTTAAAAATGACCTATAATATCTTGCATCCAAACATGGCCTTCCACTTAGAATTTGATCTTAACCAAAAAATATGGAATGAATTAGATCTCTTGAATGACATTTTGCAATTTGAACCACTCAAAATCTCCAAAAATTGAGCAAGTTATGACTTGTTGAAGTTAGCCAAAAATCATGAAATGACCTATAATCTCTTGCATTCTTAAGGAAACTTCCATCCATCTTCTTACTTTGCAAATAAAAGAAGGCATGAATTACACATCCTTAGGATCATCATGAAAAAAGGATGGGTTCAAGGTGATAAAAATTTACCAAGTTATGACCATTTGAAATCACATATGAAAAATGAGGAATTCATCTGGATGACTTGTAATCTTTTCTCTTCACCAAGTTCCTTCCACATGAAAAATACTTGGAAATTTTGAAGTGATTTGTGAGTAACTCTTTAAAGAGAAGAATGTTTTTGGAATCACTCAAAAATACCAAAAGATGAGCAAGATATGCCCCTCTGAAGTCCAAAAACTTATCCTCTAGATCAAAAGAATGCTTGGTGGAACTTTGCCAAGTTTGAACAAACTTTTTGTGCCAATATTCTTCCTTTGTGAATAGAGATTGTGGAGGATAATGAGGAGGATTCATGGCCACCAAAACTACTTCCATACCAACTTCAAAATAACTTCAAAGGTGAGGTTTGAATTTCTCAAGCCTTTGACTAGAGAATGAAAATAAACTCATGAACCCATGATGCAACTTGCTAAACCTCATCGCCTTTACCTACATTATTAACAATTAATACAAACCAATATTGTATTTGTTTATTTAGAGAGAAAATCAGAGCAAAATATCCATGATCACCAAAGAAAACAAGTCAAGGTGCTTGGTAACTCCTCAAAGAGCAAGGCTAAAGAGAGGGAGAAGAACCAAAAGCCCTAATGTGATTTTGTGGTGATTGAAACAATATGGTATGATGAAGGGATCTTAGGGGCAAAAATTGGGGTACAACATCATGCAAACCTATTAGCATACATCTAGCAGTTAAATATATACAGACAAAATAAAGATGCGGGAATTTAAACTACGCTATTACATTGCTTAGGGATGGGGGGAATACAAACCAAAATGGGGGGAAAATGAAAATGTCCTAATTTTAACTATTACAGACTGTGGGAAATTATATAAATTATGAAAGAAATAATGTGAAAATGTAAATAATGTGCGGAGAATCGAAAGAGGAAATATCTAAAACCCTAGAAATTCTAAGTGTAAAAAAGATTTTTTTTTGCATGTGTTAGATTGATTAATAATGTATATTTTAACAGATTGAGTTCAAAAAAATGTACCAAACAGGTTGTGATTGGATATGGGAGTTATAGACGTGAAATGGCTTGGTTATGAGCTTGGTTCAATTCCTGGAAGCCTCGGGAATATGATTTGGCCGATGGTTTGGATTGACAGCGCCTAGAAAGATAGTTACGAATTTTACAACTTTGAGAAATTTTGAGAAATTTTGGGAGAGTTTGTATGCAAGAATTTAGTGGTCCTTTTAGCCTGCTTTGCTCCTATATTTATAGAAGGAGAGATGAGCTGAAAAACAAGGTATTGAATCAAGAATTGATGGCCTCAATAAAAGCAAAGTCAAAAAACTTAAAAAACTTTTCTTTTGCATGTTTTCTTGCCCTTTTGAAAATTCATGAACCTGGACAGGTTGTAGCTGGGATGCACGGATTATTGGGCTCCAAAGTTGATCAAATTAAGCACATATGCATTAGTGCATGACTTTTGTGATTTTATTTTATTTAGTTTGTTTTAAATTAAATAAAATCAAGATAAATATAAATAAAAACCAAAGCCATGTATAAATGGACTTAGAGGTCCTATAAGATGTTATGGACATGCTTGAACATCAAAAACTAGGCTCATTGGTTCAAAATTGCAACTTTGCTCAATTTGCATTTCATGAATTTCTTCAAAATCTCCCAACTTGTGAAACTCATAACTTGCTTAATTTTCATCTTTTAAAGATGATATTGGACTTTTTGGAAATCTAAATATGTGAAATACAATCTCTATGTTGATAATTTTTTCTTTTCAATACTTTATCTTAATGTAAGCTTCCTTGACAAAAGGTGTCTTTTGTTGACTTTTGAAAATGAACTATAATTTTTTATCTCATATCTTTCAAATGAAGCATTTTTTGGACTTGAGCATAAAATAAAAGTTGTAGGGAATTGAATTTTCTTCAAAATGAGCTCTGGTTAGGGAAAAATGGATGAAGTATGTGAAAGTTATTCCTAGTCAAAGTTTAGTTAACTTTTCCTAAGGAAACCCTAATTTGACAATTCTTGACTTTTGATGATTTGAGAGCTTTCCTTGGGGAATCATTATCAATCCTTGATCAAATGATGCATATCAATTCAAAATGTTGATGTTGACCAAAAATATTGAAGTTTGACTGTATGTTGATCATAGTTGACTTTTTTGCTTAATATAGTTGATTTTCAATCATCTGAGCCATTGACTGAGCAAACTTGTGATGTAGGACTTGAAACTTGATATGCACATTGTTGGGACCTATGATAAGCCATGAGAACCATTTAAGACCTTCGAAAATAAAATTTCTTTGAGAAAATAAAAATCCTAGTTGTAGACCTTTAGCTTAGGAGGAGCATTGACTGGTCAACCCTTGTGTATCTTGAGTGTTTGAGAAGCTTTGAAAGAATGTCTTGAGAAAGATGAGAGGGAAAATTTTGGGGTACAATAGCTTCCCCTTTTCAGTTTTCTTAAACCTGAAGAGTTAGGTTGGCATGTTCGCCTTTCATTACTTGAAGGTAGAAGATGATTGAACACTTAAGTGCCTAGAAATTTGCACTCGCCTGTGGAAAAGGTAACATTGTTGGTTGACTGGATCAAGAATGGGATTATAGATTACATTTGGAGAGGTCACGAAGATTCATCAAATATAGGATTATAGATGCCATCCAAAACAATTGTTAACTTCAACTGGAAGAAGTATCAGAATAAATCTTTGGTTGATTTAAACTAAACCAGTAGTTGTCTGCACTTAACTTTAACTGGATAAGAATCAGAATAAATATTTGAGCGATTTAAACTAAACCAGAGAAAGGTCTTGATTGTCTTTAACTGATAAGAATCAGAATAAATCTTTGGGCGATTTAAACTGAGCTAGAGAAAGGTCTACTGGAAAAGAAACAGGATAAATCATTGGTCGATTTAAACTGAACCAACAGATGTCTATAATTGTCTTAAACTGGATAAGAATCAGAATAAATCTTTGAGAGATTTAAGATGAACTAGAGAAAGTTCTTGATTTATCTTAAACTGGATAAGAATCAGAATAAATATTTGGAGGATTTAACTGAACCAGAGAAAGGTGTCTATTGGACAAAGAATTAGGATAAATCATTGGTCGATTTAAATAGAACCAATTGATATCTATACTTAACTTTAACTAGATAAGAATCAGAATAAATCTTTCAGAAAATTTAAACTGAACTAGAGAAAGGTCTACTGGAAAAGCATCAGGATAAATCATTGGTCGATTTAAACTGAACCATCAGATGTCTTGAGTGTCTTTAACTAGATAAGAATCAGATAATGTCTATGGGAAAATTAAACTTAATCGGAGAAAGGTCTACTGGAAAGGCATCAGGATAAATCATTGGTTGATTTAAACTAAACTAGCAGATGCCTTGAGTGTCTTTAACTGGACAAAAATCAAAATAAGTCTTTGGGCAACTTAAACTGAACCAGAAAAAGTGTCTACTGGAAAAGAATCAGGATAAATTATTGATCGATTCAAACTAAACGAGTAGAGGTCTCGAGTGTCTTTAACTGGATAAGAATCAAAATAAGTCTTTGGGCAACTTAAATTGAACCAGAAAAATGTCTACTGAAAAAGCATCAGGATAAATCATTGGTCAATTTAAACTGAACCAGGAAATGTCTTGAGTGTGTTTAACTGGATAAGAATCAGAATAAGTCTTTGGGCAACTTAAACTGAACCACAAAAAGTGTCTACTAGAAAAGAATCAGGATAAATCATTAGTCGATTTAAACTGAACCAGCAAAGGTCTTGAGTATCTTTAATAGGATAAGAATAAGAATAAGTCTTTGGGGAACTTAAACTGAACCAGAAAAAAGTGTCTACTAGAAAAGAATCAGGATAAATCATTGGTAGATTTAAACTGAACCAGAGAAAGATTCCACTAGAAAAGAATCAGGATAAATCATTGGTCAATTTAAATTGAACCGACAGATGTTTGTACTTGAGAATGACCTTATGTGGAAAATGCTGAAATAGCCCTTCGTCAGATGTAGCCTTTGAAAAGACTGTCAAGTCATATAAGTAGTTGATGATGTTTGTTGATTGATCTTTCCTGAAAAGGTAAAGAGTTAGCTATATGCAATGTCATGATGTACGAAATGCATTGCGCAATGATGTTCTAAAAACAAATGAGATTGTGCTATATGCGTTTTGTATTTATATGCTATGCTAACGGTAAATGATGTATGAATATGAAATGTTATTGAAGTGCATTTGTAAATTTGAGCAGCATCTTTGTCTGGGGAAAATAAGTCCCTGACTGTCGCTGGGGATGAAGAGTATGTGTAACATTGATCTTCTGGGGATTTTTTCCGTTGGGGACTCCTGCTTTCTTATTTGACGGGAATCCCCTAGGGAACATTGATTTCTGCTTAGAAAAAACTCTGCTGGAGAATGTTAATTCCTGCTTGGGGAGAAAAGTTCAAGAACATTGGTTATTCATTGCTCTACTAGGGATTTTATACCCTGAATGGGGATAAAAGAGGTGGATAAACTTCTAGCTCATCTGGGGAAGTTTAGATTCAGTAGCAACTCTTTGGGGATAGTGGAAACTTACTGGGGAGAGGAATTTTGCCAGCGACTCGTGGTCATCTGAGTAACAAACTCAAGCTGGGGAGATTGATCTTGCTGGGGAAATAAACCCTGTTGGGGAAATAAACCTTGTCGATGGAATAATACTCTATTGAGGAAACACCCTAGTTGAGGAGATGAACTCTGCTGGATAGTAGAGACCTGCAAGGGGTTTTGTGATCTCGGAGGAATAAACTCAGCCGGGGAAGAGAACTTCCATGAACTATACTGGTCGGAACTCTGTAGGTTGGTGACATTACTGGGAAGAAGATCATACTTCTTTATCCGCCAGAGTGATCTATCGTGGAAATTTACGGGAATGTATGAACTTGTGAAGATTAATCTGTGGGGATAATATCGTGGAAGTTGTGGGGATTCGTGGGCGGCTTGGACGTTGTCCCAACTCCCAGAGTCTTGAGTAAACACTTATTCCTATTTTTATGCATTTGTTAACAGTCAATTGTATTCATATGCATATGCTCATTCAATTTTAGTCATTGGAAATTTCGCAAACAAAACAGAAAAAGTAAAACAGATTTTAACTTTGAAATTTTATTTTATTGAAAGTTTGCCTATAAACAGGAGACTTTTCTAAAAAGAGACGGAAATCCTAGTAAGAGGAAGTCTTCAATGAAAAGATTTACAAAGTGAAAACATATAGCTATGCGGGAATAATATTGTTAGGTTCCGACTCTTCTATTGCCCCTATGTATTCAATCATCTCATTCCTTGCTGTCGGAAGAAAGCGAGTGAATTGATTTGCACCGTTTGAACTTTGACTTTGGTAATAAAGCTTATTGTAAGTGATCCAATGAGACCGCGCTAAGCGGGCTGATCCCGCTAAGCCACATGTCACTTAAAATACACGTGAAACTGCCTTAACCCTACTAAGCGGGCTAATCCCGCTAAGCGGCACTCCTGCTAAGCGGCCCGATCCCACTAAGAAGCCTCATCAGCACAACCTATACCAAATTTGTCAAAACACTCGTAGCACACCACAATTCCTTCTTAGTGCACCTGCCTGGATAGAACTTCCCAAAAATGGACTTTTATTCCAAAAACATGCATCCGGAGCCGTGCCTTCAACACTTTATTCCTAGATGCTCCAAATATGCAATAAATACCTACAAAAGACATTAAAATTATCAATTATTACACTATGTACATAAAAACAAAACAAAAATCGCGAAGTAAACGTATTTACATAAAAATCGAGTTTATTATATGATTATTAACAACAAAGTATCGATAAGTGAAACAAAAAGTATATACAAAAATAGCTACAATTTGCACTTATCACGTATCGTACCTTACGGTGTTCTACAATTCACTTATGTGCACCGTACCTTACGATGTTCCTTATTTACTCTATCTCTCATAAACCTATCCTTATGTGTGTGACCCTGTAGGTCTTCGCGATGTTGACAATTATATTAAATCACACATTTAACATAATAAACAGTGAGTGGTATCTAGCAACACATCACTGCTACCGAAGTCCTGAAAATGTTATATGATCTGACAAAATATTTCTGTGATAATACTTGTGTGTACAATTACCCTTTTGCCCCTATTTCTATATTGAACACAAGCCATAGACCTTGTCACCCTTGTCTAGTTCAATATTGGGCCCTTAGACATTTGTCCTTTTACGCAGGATGGGAAGATTCCATCTAAGCCACTCATGTCCCTCATAATTCTTTGTGAAGTATCCATCAACTGTCTTTATGGTCATCCAGTTACGGACAATGTTTGATCATCAATAAAGCACTTGACTCTACATCTAGGGTCCATAGTGGTTTAAGGTCGAAGTGTGGTAAACACCACTTATCATCATGAGAATAACTTATGACACTTTGAATAATATTCTATGTAGTATTCTCATAGCGGGTCAATCTAGTATAAATATTACTCCTGATATTCATACCTATGTAAAGACTTTATAACTCCTTATCCATGATCCATGAGATGTGATCATAAGTTTATCTATATAATAATCTCAATGCTTTAATGTTATCCAACATCACAATAAAGCTCAACTACAAATACTTTAAGAATAATGTCCTTATGCTTAATGGGATCTCATGATTAAGTCACACTTAATATTTCATTAAATTTACGAACTATTCTAGGGACTTTATTATTTTGGAAAAGAAAACATAATACGTAAATGTATTTTATTATTAATAAATAATTCGATACAAGTACCAAAAGTATTTTCCTCCACGGCATACACCAACAAGATTCACTTTACAAGAAGATCTAGAATTCATGGAGAAAAGTTAATTTAGATGTACTGGTGCAACTTGTGGAACACGATTTTCCAGCATATATGAAATGTAAGATATGTCCTTGCTCAGCATGCCATGGTGGATGTTGCTAGGTGCAAAATTTATGATTGGGATTCAATCAGATTTATTATAGATTGTTTATTAATGGTTATGTGATTTGTTTGACAATTGCAAATATGAAATCAGATTTAAATGGAGATTTAAATTTGAAATATAAAAATTGTATAACAAATCATATATTTTATTAGAGTGTTTTACAGAGAAAATCACATCCAACAGATTCAGCTATTATTATGAACAAATATCCCAAGGGAAAAAGCTCAAAAGACATTGCTATATAAGGAGACTCAATTCTCATGTTTAGTCATGAGTTTTGGGAGCAATATTAAGATATTAATGCCTAGATTTTACGAGTCTTTTGTTTATTGTATTCCATGCTAATGCCATCATAAGGATTAGTTTTGAATCTATTTGTTGTAGACCACTCTATGTTTCAATAACTTGGCATAATTGTTGGTATGTTTTAGTTTAGTTGTAAATTCAATGATCAATAGATTTGTTATTAAAGTTAATCACTAATGGATTAATGATTCAGAGAAAAAGAGACAGGTTTTCAAATTTTGGGGGAGTCTTAAATTGAAAGTAACTAGGATTAAGAAGAGGCATTACACATCATAAGGTTGGTGTTCATAGAAGACTAATTGTATTAATTTGAAGTAGTGAATCTCCTTTCACCGAAATAGGTTAGAAATATTTTATATTTTATTAATTCTTTTTTCATTGTGTTATTATTTCTATTATTCTTCTATTTTAATGGTGTAACAAGTTGGACCAGTTGCTCCAAAATCGTGTCCAACATTTTCCCCCTCAAGAACAGAACTTCAATTTGCATTTGAGCAGGCACCCTGTTCTGTTTGGGTTAGTTCCAGGGAAGATAATTTATGTTTAAATGGACAAAACTAAATGATGGAGGTTTGGTAAACATGGCACCTATGTTGTATGGCATAAACTATGATTATTGGAAAGCGAAAATGGTTGATTTTCTCAAATCCATAGACAAAAAAACTTGCAAGGTTGTGGTTAAAGCTTCGAAACATCATGTGATCACTTCGAAAGATGGTTTAATAAGCTTAAAGCATGAAGCTGATAGGTCCAAAATTGAAGACGAGGAAGCTCTTGAAACGAAAAAGCCTTGAATTACATATTCAATAGGGGTGGATAAGAACTTGTTCAGAATAACCAACACTTGTATTGAAGTTATAGAAGCTTGGGAGATTCTCAAGACTGCTCGTAGAGGCACGTTCAAGGTTATGATGTAAAGACTATAACTCTTCAGAAATGAGTTTGAAAATCTAAAAATGATGGAAGATGAATCCATATCAGACTTCAACATTAGATTGCGTGATATGGCCAATAACTATTTTTCCTTGGGAGAAAATATGTCAGAAGAAAATCTTGCCAGAAATATCTTCATATCTCTGCCTTAGAAGTTTGACATAAAGGTAAACACCATTAAAGAAGCTCAAGACTTAAGCATATGGAAGGTTGATGAAGTCATTGTCTCTCTTAAATCCTTTTAAGTATCTATAAATGGAAGGTCATAAAATAAGAACAAAGGTGTATCTTTTGTATCCAATATTCAAGAAAGGGCATTGAGATCAGGGTGATAAGGATACTGAAGAAAATTTTTCAGATGCTATAGCATATCTATGAAGAAAGTTCAACCAATCTTTGAAAATACTGGATAAACAATGAAGGACAAATATGCAAGGAAAAAAGTCAGACATTTGTCCCAGCACAAAGAGGGAGACTACTCTTAAAGAAAATAACCAATTTTTTTTTAATGTGAAGGCTTTAGTCACATCAAAGTTGAATGTCCTACTTTTCTAAAGAATCAGAAAAAAGGATTAACCATCACTTGGACTTTTTTTAACGAAGAGAGTGAAGGATAAATTTCCAACAAGGTTATGCCTTTTAGTGGAAAGTATAAGTCTAAAGGAGATTCCAGTGACGAGGATATGATAGAAGAAGCAATGGCTGCAAAACTTAGGATTTTGTACACTAAGTGGGAGGGAACTTTTTAAACAGTGGAAAAATAGAATGAAACCATGAGTTTTCTTCAGAAAGAAAAATAAATTTGTCTTAACCATCACAAGTCTGAAAGAAGAAATCACATTTTTGAATTCTAATCATGAATATATAACAAAATATGAACCTATGATGAACAATAGTTATGATTTGATAAATGATATCTTGGAATGGAATATGAAGGTTGTAGGGTTTGACTACAGTTTCATGAACAAAAAATATCAAAGCCCCTCCTAAAAGTAAGATTAGATCTCAGATGGTGGACCACGTGTCTCATCATTGTGCTCGACATATGTACCCTCAACACAGGTTATAAGAACTCTACTAAGAGATGTCACCATTGTGGTAGATATGGTCATATAAGACCTTTTTCTATAGATTGTATGGTTATCCTCAATCATATAGCCATCCAATACTCAATAAAAGAAAAGGGAACATGATTCAACTATGAAAGTATGGAAACCCAAGGAATTTCTCATGTGTATCTAAGCTTATGTCTCTCTTAGAGGTTCCTCTATAGAGTATTGGTATTTTGACAGTAGATATTCATAGCATATGACTGGTGAAATGAGCTATATTAAAGATTTAAAATCCTATTTTAGTAGGGATGTAAATTTTGGTGATGGAGCTAGAAGAAGAATAATGGAAATAGGAAATTTGATCAATTCAGATCTCCCTTGCCTTGAAGATGTACTACTGGTAGAAGGGGTGAATGTTAACCTGATCAGCATAATACAATTGTGTGATAAAGGTATGAATGTGAACTTCTACGATGATGCTTGTATTATCACCAACATAAATCACGAAATGTTGATGATGAGTTCAAAGCCCAAAGACAATTGTTATGTGTGGATACCCCAACAGTCAACATGTGCTGAAGTTACCATAAAAAAGGTGTAGAATATTGGAGAAGGAAATATCTATGAAGAAAATACCAATATGTTTCTCATGATGCTCCATCATCTTACCTTATTAATGAGTCCGGGGTCAAGGTACACAACTGTTGTACTCCAATTTTTGCCACTAAGATTCCTCTATCATCTCATATCAACTCAATCATATCAAGATCACAATTTGGTTTGGTTCTTCCCTCTATCTCTAGGTTTTCCTATGGCGAATCACCAAGAACCTTGATTTGTATATTATGATCATATTTTTTTGTATTGATTAACTTTTAAACTAACAAGTACAATGAATGTTTTCTCTAATTAATAAAAATTTACGTGAGAGCACAACACATTTCATCAATTTGATTCATAGGTTCATGAGTTTATTTCCATGCCTTCTGTGATACGGTGGGAGAACTGACTTGGGTGTTTTTGCGTTTGTGTTTGTAAATGTTGCGGTTTAGCAAGATTCGCCACCGACTTTTCTTTTATCCAATAAGGAAAGGTGAAAAAGCACAAGAAAGACCTTTAGAGATGTTTTCTTGAGTTCGGGGGGTAGATTATGAAAAGGGAAGGTATTAGCACCCTTTTCATCCATGGTTTTCCATGGGCTCTTAGTTACTTGCTAGATCACTTGCTTTTGTTTGAAAAATGTGCTTTTGTGTGGTTTTGAAAGTATTTTGAAAAGGTGACATCGTTTAGGCAAACTTTGTAATAGTTCTCATTCGTAAGAACGTATAAAAAGTGTTGAGCTTTTGAAAATATTTCACGTTTGGAAAGTGTTTTGAAAGTGTTTTGAAGGTGTATGTGATTATTTTTGAAAATTACAAGGATATTTGTTTTGAAATTGAGCAAGCAATTAAAAGTAATATACCTACTCAAAAGGTCTTAGATGTTCTTTTCCTCCTCCTTTAGATGTTGCTATCTTACCATTGATTTGGTGAGAAGCCCCATCGTTGGATGTAAAGGGACGGCATTGGGTCATCGTATGACCATGATATCAATGTTGTGAGATGAATTAGCACTTTTCTTTTAGGGACTAAGATCATTTTTAAAGGCAACATTTATAGTGTCATCGAGGGACTATGATCTTGTATTTCGATTGTTTTTGCTAAGACACCCCACATGCATAACATGATCATTTTTGTAAGGCAACTAGTGGAATCACCTTAGGGGTTCTAGTGTGCAAGTGTATTTGATTGCATGCATAATTTTTTCTTTGAATTGGAATTTTCTAACATTGGTTTCAGTCTTGCCACACACGCCCTAATTACTAATAATATATGAAAGCAATAAAAGTGCAGAAATGTAAAGTCCTATGCTATTACAATATTTAGGGGGATGGGGGTACATATTTATGAATGGGGATTGCAAATTAAATCCTAAGTCACTATTACAACCACATTGAAATAGATAATAATGTACAGGAAATATAAAATGCTTATTTATTTAAGAAAATAAATAAGTTTTATTTAAGAAATATTTTTTGTCTTTTTATGTTAAAAGAAATAAAATATGATATATGAGTATGAAATATTTTTTGCTGTTTTTTGGTTAATGATAAAGTAAAGATGATGGCAAAAAATAATAAAAGAGAAAGAAAACAGAATCAGCGCAAATGCTGAAAATATGAGAGGTCAGAAGTTCTGACTCTGACTTGCTGCACAAACAGAAACAACGTTAGTAGAAATATGGAAGTTCAGACGTTCTGGATCTTCTGAGAATTCAGAAGTTTTCAGAAGTTCTGATGCATTTGTCAGAACTTTGCCTCTCTCCATGCTAGTCAGAACATCTGCAACTTAGTCATTTCTTAACAGAACAGAAGTTGCACATATAAAAGTTATGACAAGTTTCATGAAATATCAGAAACACAAATCCGAAGCAACATGAATTTGCTAATCCAAATTCTGAGTCCTAATTTCATTATGAAACTCTGAACTGGGATTCCTTCTACTTAGGCAGGCAAATGCATGGAATCTCAGAATATGTGCACCATCATAATCAAAATATCTACATTGTGTTAAATATGCAAGACGTGACAATGCCTAAATAATATGATGAGAGTCAGCATGAACTTACCTTGCAGCTGGGAAATACTCTGGGAGCTGAAATCTGGTTATGACCACTTGTGGTGTTCTGAACAGCTTCCTCACATTTTCAGCAGGTTGGAAACTTTCAACTTGGGTTGTAAATGATTTAGAAAATTCTGGAACAACCAAGGGATAAAGTTCTGACCCTTTGAAGTGGATATTGGTGGAGAATATGTTACTGTTTGATTACATAATTTTGGATGGCTTTTGAAAGTATATTAGGAACTGTATGGGTGGTTTTGGTCAAGAAACAAATTGATAAAAAATGGAGTTTTAATGCAAGAATCAAATGCTAAGGTTTTGTATTTTTGTGTTTGTAATCCTTTTGGCCTCTTGGAATTTTTGCAGGGGTTCAAGGTTTTTCTTTCTCAAATTCCACAACACTTTCTCAAATTTTTCTGACCTCTTTTAAATGGCCAAAGGTGTTCTATTTATAGGAAAAGGTTTTGTAGTTTAGAGGGGTCAAGTGGAACCAACATCATATGCTAGATGCTGACTTACTCTAGAAGTAAGCTTAAACAAGTGTAGTTCAATGCATCAAGTTGGATGGTTAACAGCGCCTAAGCTGGATTTGGCAACGTGAATTAAGGAAAAGTAGAAGCAGCGCATGGGCCTAGAATACTTTTGCACAACAGTTGGTCTTCTCAAGACAGTAGGGATACACGTGGGGAAAATCCTTTGGATAACAACTCACAAGTGGTTGTGAGCAATAAATGATGACGAGATTTATCAAATAAGAAATCCTGCCATGTGAAACTCTGCATCCTTGCTTAACTCTAGATTAGAAGTTCTACTTCAGCGTAGCATCTCATCTTCTGATCCTCTTATCTTCTGGCTCCAGTATGTTCTGAAGGAATTTTCAGACTTTCTAGAAAGCTTGAAGCATGCTTCTTAACCTTCTCTGAATTACCCTGGCAAACTCTAATTGAAGCTTTTATGAAAACTTGCCCAGAAGTTCTGACCAAACTCTATCTTGAGAATATCCAGAATTTGCTGAGTGCTTTAGTGATAATCTGGTCAGAAGTTCTGAGTTTTGTCATGCTTCTTAAACACACAAAAATTTCTAGGTATTTAGAATTTGACTTTTCCAAAGTAAAATCTGACTTTTGAAATTCTTGATGAAACAAACTTCATATTCCAACATGTCTTGATGAAACATGATTTTTGAGATTTGATTTTGATCCAAAAGTCAAAGTTTGACTTTTCAGTGTGCAAATGACCATTTTGCCCTTGTGAATGATTTTCTTGAAAAATTTGATAATTCAAGGTCTGGAAACTTGATAGAAATAAACCCGAGATCTAGGGTGATCCCTTGTGAAATGAGAGGGAAAATTTTGGGGTACAACAGTTGCCCCTGTTCAAACTTCTTGAACCTGAAGAGTTAGATTGGCGGATCCGCCATTCGTGACTTAAAGGTGAAAGATGGTTGAACATTAAAGTGCCCAGAAATTTGCACTCGAAGATGGATGGTGAATGGGCTTATAGATGCCATTTGGAGGAATGTTGGTAAATGCTGGAAGAAGTATCAGCACAAATCTTCTTGTTGATTTATACTAAAACTTGATGTTCTACCTGTGAGAAAAGGGTTAGTAAAATGCATATGTTTGCATGATGTTCACCAAATGTGGTATCATTCCAAATGTGTATGGTATGTACATGTTATGATGTATGAATGCGAAGTGTATGTTTTTGTCCGGGAAAATAAATCCCTGAATACTGTCGAGGAAATTATGGGAGATTGAATCCCTGATTGCCTGTTGGAGATGAAGAATATGCATATCTTCAAATTTTGTTGAAAGGATGCTTTTGCTGGGGAAGATCGCTCCAATGTCAGCTGTTATCTGGTCGGATCCAGGCTTCATAGTTGCTGAGGATGAAGTAGTCTACTGCTATCTGGTTGGGTCCAAGCTTCACAACCACTTATTGGGGGATGAGCTGAATTAACTGTTATCTAGTCGGATCCCAGGATTTACAGAAAATTCCTTGAAATTGAATAGTTATCTGGTCAGATCCAGGCTTCACAACAACTTGCTGGGGATACGGAAGTTAACTGTTATCTGGTCGGATCCAGGCTTCGCAATAACTTGAAATGGTAACTATTATCTGGTTGGATCCAGGCTTCATGGTTTTTTTGGAAAGTTGTACTATTATCTGGTCGAGTCCAGGCTTCATAGTGTCTTTCTGGGGATCATAGTTAATTGTTATCTGGTCCGGCTCCAGGTTTCACAATAAACTATTGGAAAACTGTTATCTGGTCAGGTCCAGGCTTCGCAGATTTCTGAGGTCGATGCGGTCGATTGTTATCTGGTCGGGTCCAGGTTTCATAATAAACTGCTTGAATACTATTATCTGGTCTGGTCCAAGCTTTGCAGATTTCTGAGGTCTAATACGGTCAATTGTTATCTGGTCGGGTCCAGGTTTCACAATAAACTGCTTGAAAACTGTTATCTGGTCGGGTCCAGGCTTTGTAAATTTCTGAGGTCTGATGCGGTCAATTGTTATCTGGTCGGGTCTAGGTTTCACAATAAACTTCTTGAAAATTATTATCTGGTCGCGTCCAGGCTTTGCATATTTCTGAGGTCTGATGCGGTCAATTGTTGTCTGTTCGGGTCCAGGTTTCACAATAAACTGCTTGAAAACTATTATTTGGTCAGGTCCAGGCTTTGCAGATTTCTGAGGTTTGATACGGTCAATTGTTATCTGGTCGGGTCCAGGTTTAACAATAAACTGCTTGGGGATTTAGTTGTTATCTGGTCAGTTTCCAGGCTTCACAATGAATCTCTGAGGATGATTGTTATCTGGTCGGGTCCAGGTTTCACAATAAATCGTTTCAGAAGATGGAAATGAAAATTGATATTTGGTCGGGTCCAGGTTTCTCAGCAATTTGTTGGGGATATGGAGGCAACTCTACTGGGTAAAAGAGGTTAAACCTTGGTCGGATTGAGTTCAGGTTCTTTTATATGTTTGAAGAGCTAGGCTACTATCTGGTCGGGTCCAGGTTTCATAGCATCTTTAAGATCAACTGTTATCCGGTCGGGTCCATCCTTCAGTAATAACTTGAAAATTATGCTAATATCTGGTCGGATCCAGGTTTCGTAGCATCTTGAAGTTGAGATCAACTGTTATCTGGTCGGGTTCAGGTTTCAGTAATTTGGATAAGTCGAACTGTTATTTGGTCGAGTCCAGGCTTCAGTAATAACTTGAAAATTGTGCTAATATCTGGTCGGATCTCGGCTTCAAAGCATCTCTTGGAAATAGTAAAGGCTTAGCTGACGGCTTTACTGGAGATTAGGGGTTATGGCCCTGAGATTTGAAATAATCTGAAAGGGAAATTCAAACTGGAGAGTATAGACTCAGTCAGGTAAGGCAGACTCAACTTGGGGAGGATACACCCAACTGGGGATGATGGGCTCAGCTGAGGAGGATGGGCTCAGCTGGGGATGATGGGCTCAGCTGGGCAATTTATGGTGTCTTGATTGTTGTATGTTGAGGCTTTTGCACTCGGCTGAGGAAATAACTCTGTTGGGGAATAAACCCTATTGAGGAGGTGAATTTCCTTTAGGAAGAAATTCCCTAGGCTCAATCTTGTCAAAATTGACTTAGCTGGGGGAGAAAGCGGCTAAGAGGTTGAGACTTTGGTCAGGGATTTTCCTATGCAAAGAGACTCTGTGGGCGGATCCGTTGGGGAAAGGTTTGTTGCTGCCATCCTTGTGGGGATAATGATGATGAGATAACTCTGTGGGGCTATTTCATATACATTAAAGAGATGCTTACCGCTGTTGTAGTTGATGCTCTGTTGTTGATGTTGCTGCTTAGCAGGACACATGTGCCAAATAGTTTTAATTATGTTCATATGAATATATTCACTCAATTTTAGTCATTGGACAAATTCGCATTCAAAACAAAGACAGAAAATTTTGCACTTCAAAGTGTATTTGTATTGATATTTTGCCCATGAATAGGCGTTTTTTTGTACAGAGAGACGAAGATCCTAGTAAGAGAAAATCTTCAAAAGGAAAAGAAAATTGAGAATGAAAAACAAATAGCCATGTGAAATGATATCATTATCTTCCAGCTCGACTATTGCCCCAACATCTTCGAACGTCCCTTTCCGTTGATCGAAGTTGATTGGATTGATCCTGGCCATTTGAATTTGGACCTTGGTGATAGAATTAACTGTGTTGATTCCACGGGACATAGTTGTAAGCTTTTAATCCTTAATTTTTGCCTGAACCGCCCTTTCGAGTTTTCAGTCCACCAAGATACCCTTTTTTGCCCAAGTCGCCCTTTCGGGTTTTCAACTTACAGGGTGTACAACCTTTTGCATATATCCCTAGTTTTTTCCCAAACCTTTTGGTTTGCTGGGATTCCCTTATTTTTCTTAGGTGTGTCAACCTAATGGGTCTCTTATGCGTAGTATTTTTTAGCCATGTTCGTGTTTATAGGATGCGGAAAATCCTCACCGTCCATGGTAGTCAGCATCATGGCACCACCAGAGAAAACTCTCTTGACAACAAATGGCCCTTCATAGGTGGGAGTCAATTTTCCTCTAGGGTCACCTTGTGGTAAAATGATGCGTTTTATCACCAAATCACCAACTTGATATACTCGAGGCTTGATCTTTTTGTTGAAAGCCTTAATCATCTGTTTTGATACGTCTGGCCATGGCAAATAGCAGCTAATCGTTTTTCGTCAATCAAGTTCAGTTGATCCAATCTCGTTTGAATCCACTCGTCTTCACCTAAGCTTGCCTCAATCATAATCCTCACCGAGGGAATCTGAACTTCCACTGGCAGAACAACTTCCAGGCTATAGACTAGAGAAAAGGGAGTTACCCCAGTTGATGTTCTAGCTGAAGTACGGTAGCCATGTAGAGAAAACGGTAACATCTCATGCCAATCTTTATAGGTTACTACCATCTTATACACAATCTTCTTGATATTTTTGTTGGCCGCTTCGACTGCGCCATTCATTTTTGGTCTATATGGAGAAGAATTGTGGTGCTTGATCTTAAACTGAGTGCAAAGCTCAATAATCATAGCATTATTGAGGTTAGTCCCATTGTCGGTGATGATCCTTTCGGGGATACCATAACGGCAAATGAGATTGTGTCTGATGAATCTGGCTACCACATTCTTGGTGATTGAGGAAAATGAGGCGGCATCGACCCATTTGGTAAAATAGTCTATAACAACAAGAATGAAGCGATGTCTGTTGGAATTTGTAGGCTTGATCTCTCCGATCATGTCAATGCCCCACATTGCAGATGGCCACGGAGCAGTCATGACATTCAGAGGGATAGAAGGCACATGGACCTTGTCAGCATAGTTTTGGCATTTATGACAAGTCCTTGAATGTTGATGGCAATCAGTCTCCATCGTTGACCAATAGTAACCTGCTCTTAAGATTTTCTTAGCCATCGTATGTCCACTTGAGTGAGTACCGAAAAGACCCTCGTGCATGTCTTCCATAATCTCCTCTGCCTCCTTCTTGTCCACACATCGGAGTAAAGTTGAATCATGGTTGTGTAACGCCCGTAATTTAATTAATTATTTAATTAAATTATTTTTGGAATATTTGAGAAGATGTGTTATAATTAATTGGATTAAATTATATTATTAAGTGGTGAAATAATATTAGAAGTATAATATTATTATTTGATGTGGGCTTATTTTGAAGGAATAAAAGTAATAAGGGGGTGTATTGGTTTTAAGCCCAATAAGGAGTAAATAGAGTAATAGGGTTATTTTATTATTGTTGGAATAGAATAGAAAGAAGAGGCATTAGAAGAATAAGGACTGAGAAAGAACGTGCAAGCTGCTAGAGAAAGTGGAGAACGACAAGCACGGGAATTCAACCAGAAATTGTAAAGCGACCTTCAATCCAAGGTAAGGTTGGGGTTCTAACTCTATAATTGGGTTTATGATGATTGTTATATGGGGTTAGAGATGATTGTTGTCTTGTTCTTGAATTGAAAATATATGATTGTTGTATGATGAGAATTGATGAATTTTAGATGAATAATGATGTCATGATGCTGTTTAATTGATGTAGAATTATAAAGTAAATTATGAGTGATGATTATCCATGATTATATTAAGTTTTAGGGCTTTATGTATGAATTCCGTAGTGAGTTGCAGTGATGAAAAACGCAGAATTATGCATGGAAGAGAAAATGCAGAACTTTGTGTGAAGAATATAAGAAGTTGTTGTATTAGAATAATGAATTAAATTAGAGATAGAATTTGTCATACTGTTCTTAGTTAGGTTGATATCAGGCTAAGAATTAAAATAGTAGGATTGGTAAAAAGTAGCAGTTCTGATGGTAGAAGCTATGGTGGTTAGAAGTTGCGTTGTTATAAGTTGCATTGGTCAAAGGTTGTGCTGTCAGAAGTTGTGCTGTCAGAAGTTGTTCTGTCAGAAGTTGTGCTGTCAAAAGTTGTTCTATCAGAAGTTGTGTTGGTCAAAAGTTGTGTTATTAGAAGCTGTGTTATTAGAAGTTGTGTTGGTTAGAGGTTGTGATGTTAGAGGTTATGTTGGCCAGAAGTTGTGTTGTCCTTTGCGTTGTTTTTGTATAGAATGTGGAAGTTAGATGCTTATAAGTTGCTGTTTGAACTATAACAATAGGAATAGTGATGGTGATGACGTTTGAGTTACAGAATATCAGTATTGATTTACTGTGGAATTAATGTTCCGCTGAGTTGTTAGTGAGAAGTTATTCATGATATTCTGTTGATGATTTATAATAAATAAAGGATGTTTGATGATTTATAATAAATAAATGATGTTTAATAAATTATTTTGATGATATGAGATGTTGATACGAGACGTTGAGATGCATTTGAGATGTTGTTATTTTGAGATGTTATTGAGATGTTAATTGAGATGTTTTGAGATGATTTGAGATGTTGTTATTTTGAGATGTTAATTGAGATGTTTTGAGATGATTTGAGATGTTGTTAACTTGGGTGTTGTTATTACATTCATGGTTGTGTCGCATACATTGCATTTTTGAGATGGAGCTTATGCTCGTTGATATGGTATGTATTGTCGAATTTTGAGATGAAGGCTATGCCTTGTTGATGCCTCTATTAATTGGAAAAATTTTGAGATGGGAGTTCTGCTCCAATGTCACCACATGCATTTGCATAGTATTGAGTCGCATTATATGATTGTTTAGAGAAGTGTATTTTGATGTTGATGAATGCGTATATGCGTCATAATTATTGTAGATTATGAGATGAGAAGTGGTGATGTTATTGATCTAATTTAATATATTAATTATCATGCACTTTATTATATTGTTAAATATCTCACCCCTTCTATTTGAATGTTTCCCTTATGTTGGTAACATGCAGGTAATCGAGGGTGAAGGCTTTATTCCTTCAATAGTTTGAGTCGGTGTCATTGCTCTGATATGTAACACTCGGGGGGATTAACGCTTGCTGTTTTTTATTGTTGATTTTCAGTTGTTGAACTTTAAATTGATTATTATTAAATTTGTGATGTTTCGAAGTTTCTATTTTGTTGTTAGAAATGTTATTAAGAATTCCGCTGCGTAGATTTGAGTTATTTTATTAAAGATGTTATGTTGATGGTTCACTCGATGTTTTAAAAAGTGTTATATATCCACGATAAATGCAATGAATTTTTTATAGAGGAACTTGTGACGTCCCAATTCGTCTGCATGATATGAATTTGATGACTCTAATTTATTTATATAATTTGCCGGGGTAGAATTAGGGTGTTACAAAGTTGGTATCAGAGCAAAAGGTTGGTCCGACCTTGTCGTCGAGTCTTAGTTGTCTAACAGTCGAGTATTGTTATTTGAGTTCTAATCGTTGTTTATGTTGTAGTGAGAAGTTGAGATGGCTGGAAGGAATGATGCTGCACTTGCTGCTGCTCTAGAAGCAATGGCTCATGCGATGGAAAATCAACTGAATGCTGACGGGAATGTTAGATCTCGTAGCTTGGAGACCTTCCAGAGAGAGAATCCACCTACGTTCAAGGGAAAGTATGACCCTGATGGATCATTGGAATGGTTGAAGGAGATTGAGAGAATCTTTCGCGTGATGGACTGCACTCCAGCGCAGAAGGTTCGTTATGCGACTCATATGCTAGCAGTCGAGGCTGATGACTGGTGGCTAGAGACTTGTCAGAAGTTAGAAGTTGCAGGTGAGAATGTCACTTGGGCTGTGTTCCGTAGGGAGTTTTTGAGAACAAGTATCTGCTTCCAAGAATAGATGACTTGATGGACCAATTGGTGGATGCTCGTGTGTTTAGTAAGATTGATTTAAGGTTGGGTTACCATTAGATTAAAGTGAAGGAAAAAGATATTCAGAAGACGGCTTTCAGAACATGTTATGGACATTACAAGTATTCAGTGATGCCTTTCGGTGTTACTAATGCGCTGGGAGTATTCATGGAATATATGAATCTTATCTTTCACACTTATTTGGATCGGTTCGTAGTGGTGTTCGTTGATGATATTTTGATTTACTCTAAGTTAGAAGAAGAGCATGCAGAATATTTAAGAGTAGTATTGCAAGTTTGAAAGAGAAGAAGTTGTATGCAAAGTTGTCCAAGTGTGAATTCTGGCTGAAAGAGGTTAGTTTTCTTGGTCATGTGATTTCAGGTAGTGGCATTGCTATAGATCCGTCGAAGGTTGATGCTGTGTTGCAATGGGAAACTCTGAGGTCAGCTACTGAGATTAGAAGCTTCTTGGGATTAGCTGGTTATTATAGAAGGTTTATCGAAGGGTTTTCTAAGTTGTCACTTCCGTTGACTAAGTTGACTTGTAAAGGTAGAGCTTTTGTTTGGGATGTTCAGTGCGAAGAAAGTTTTATAGAATTGAAGAAGAGTTTGACGTCGGCTCCAATTTTGACATTGCCTAATCCAGGAGAGCCTTTTGTGGTTTATTATGATGCTTCTAAGATGGGTTTAGGAGGTGTGCTTATGTATAATGGTAAGGTAGTTGCTTATGCATCAAGGCAGTTAAGGACTCATGAGAAGGACTATCCTTCACATAATTTAGAGCTTGTTGCATTTGTTTTTGCATTGAAGATTTGGAGGCATTATCTTTATGGTTCTAGATTTGAAGTGTTTAGTGACCATAAGGGCTTAAAGTATTTATTTGATCATAAGGAGGTGAATATGAGGAATCGAAGATGGTTAGAATTGCTAAAGGATTATGATTTAGGTTTGAATTATCATCCAGGAAAAGAGAATGTGGTAGCTGATGCGTTGAGTCGAAAGACTTTACACATGTTAGCAATGATGATTAAAGAGTTGGAATTGATTGAGCAGTTCAGAGATATGAGCTTAGTTTGCGAGGTTACTCCGCAGAGTGTTAGGTTGGGTATGTTGAAGATTAATAATGAATTTTTAGACAGTATCAGAGACGCTCAGAAGTTGGATGTGAAACTGGTAGATTTCATGGTTGGGATTGACCAGTCTGAGAATAATGATTTTAAGCTAGATGCACAAGGTGTGTTGAGGTTTCATAACCAGATTTGTATTCCTAATGATGCTGAGATAAAGAGAGTGATACTTGAAGAGAGCCATAGAAGTAAGTTGAGTATTCATCTAGTAGCTACAAAGATGTATCAAGATTTGAAAGGTTTGTTTTGGTGGCCTGGGATGAAGAGTGATGTGGCTCGGTTTGTGTATGCATGTTTGACTTGTCAGAAGTCGAAAGTTGAACATCAGAAGCCTGCAGGATTGATGCAACCGTTGGATGTTCCAGAATGGAAATGGGATAGCATTTCAATGGACTTTGTGATAGGATTGCCTAATACTTTAAGAGGGTATGATTTAATTTGGGTGATTGTTGATAGGCTTACAAAGTTAGCTCATTTTATTCCTATTAACATCAGTTTTCCAGTGCCGAAGTTGGCTGAGATTTATACTAGTGTGATTGTGAAGCTTCATGGTGTTCCTTTGTGCATTGTGTCAGATAGAGATCCAAGATTTACTTATTATTTTTGGAATAGTTTGCAAGAAGCGTTGGTTTCTAAGTTGAGGTTGAGTTCAGCGTATCATCCTCAGACAGATGGTCAAACTGAACGGACTATTCAATCATTGGAAGATTTGCTGAGGGCATGTGTTCTTGAGCAGGGAGGTTCGTGGGATACTTATCTTTCGTTGATAGAGTTCACTTATAATAATAGTTACCATTTTAGTATTGGGATGACACCTTTTGAAGCGTTGTATGGTCGAAGATGTAGAACTCTGTTATGTTGGCATGAATCTGGTGAGAGTGTAGTACTTGGACCTGAACTTGTTCGTGAGACTACCGAGAAGGTGAAGTTGATTCGAGAAAAGATGAAAGCTTCACAAAGTAGATAGAAGAGTTATCATGACAAGCGAAGGAAAGATTTAGAATTTCAAGTTGTTGATCATGTGTTTTTAAGAGTTACACCTGTGACTGGTGTTGGGCGAGCATTGAAGTCTAAGAAGCTCACTTCTCATTTTATTGGGTCGTATCAGATTTCAGAGAGTGTGGGAAATGTTGCTTATAGATTGGCTTTACTGCCTAATCTTTCGAATTTTCTTGATGTGTTTCACGTGTCGCAACTTCGGAAGTATATTTCAGATCCATATCATGTGATTCATATGGACGATGTGCAAGTACGAGATAATCTTACGGTGGAAAAGATGCCTGTACGGATCGCGGATCGTGAAATGAATACTCTGAGAGGCAAAGAGATTGCCTTGGTTAAAATGGTATGGCTAGGAGCTGCCGGTGAAAGCATGACTTAGGAGTTCGAGAGCAAGATGCGAGACTCCTATCCTGAATTGTTCGATTGAGGTAAATTTTCGAGGAGGAAAATATTCTAAGTGGGGGAGAGTTGTAACGCCCGTAATTTAATTAATTATTTAATTAAATTATTTTTGGAATATTTGTGAAGATGTGCTATAACTAATTGGATTTATTTTATTAAGTGGAGAAATAATATTAGAGATATAATATTATGTGGTGAAATAATATTAGAAGTTTAATATTATTTAATTTGGACTTATTTTGAAGAAATAAAAGTAATAAGGGGGGTGTATTGGTTTTAAGCCCAATATGGAATAATAGAATAATAGGGTTATTTTATTGTTGTTGGAATATGATAGAAAGAAAGAAGCAGTAGAAGAAATAAGGATTTGGAGGAGAACGTGCAAACTCTTGGAAAAAGTGGAAAACGGCAAGAACGAGAATTCAACCGGAAATTGTAGAGCGACCTTCAATCCAAGGTAAGGGTGGGGTTCTGACTCTATAATAGGGTATATAATTGATAGTATGTGAATTTGGGTTATGAAAATTAATTTTAGTTGTGTTTGAAATTGGTATAATGATGAAATTGAGAGATAAATTAGGACCCAATATATTTAGATGATACATACATTTAAAGTACATCAGTATTTTCTTTACAAAAGCCATAATTTGTTACCGTAGAGGATTTGATGAATAGATGTTGGAAGGCACTTGTCTTGTGTTTTTACTATAACGTAAGCATGAAGAAGTAGCATAAGAGGCATATGCTTACTGTATCAATATTTGTGGAAGTATGTAAGGGCACTTGAAATACTGTAGCGCTAGGATTAATTTTTGAAGGCACTTGGAGTATGAACATATTGCTGTAGCGCATATGAATAGAAGAAGTAGCATAGGATATATGTTTATTACTGTAGCAGCGAATTGAATCATTATTCATTAAGCATTTGAATTGCTTACTGTAGCATTATTGAAGAAGTAGCGCCTAGAACATAAAGTAGCTTAAAAGCATTTTTTGGTAATACCATAGCATAAGGTACAGTAGCACATAGAATGTAACTTGATGAAGTAGCATTGCCAACATTGCCTTGTTCCTGTAGCGGATATTAGGATGTAGTAGTAAGGGTACTTAGAAGTTCTAGTCTCCATACAGTGTTGTAGCGCAACAACAAGGAAAGGAAATAATATTTAAATGGCATTGTTATTGACACTAGCGAATAATGAATTAACATATAGAATACACATGCCTGTTATATTACTGTAGCGGTACACATAAATGAAGTAGTACTAAAGGAATTTGCCTTAGCCTACAGTAGCGCAAATGAGAGAGTAACGTTGGTAACTCTTATCTTGTTGCTATAGTAGAATTAGAAAAGCAACATTTAGTGGCACATGTTGCAATACAATAGCGAATTGTGGAAGTAGTAATCAAAGGCACTTAGAAGTACTAGCTTGCAATACCGTGGCACTCAGAAGTAGTGTTGTCAGAAGTTGCATTAGTGAGAAGTTATTAATAATATTATGTTGATGTTTTATAATAAATAAATGATGTTTAATAAATTATTTTAATGATATGAGATGTTGATTAATTGATATGTTTTTGAGATGTTAATTTGAGATATTTTGAGATGATTTTAGATGTTGTTAACTTGGGTGTTATTATTATATTCATGGTTATGTCGCATACGTTGCATTTTTGAGATGGAGCTTATGCTCATTGAGATGGCCTGTATTGGAGAATTTTGAGATAAAGGCTATGCCTTGTTGATGCCTCTATTAATTGACAAATTTTTGAGATGGGAGTTCTTCTCCAATGGTACCACATGAATTTTCATAGTATAGAGTCACATTATATGATTTCATGAAGAAGTGTATTTTGATGTTGATAAATGTATATTATTGTTGAGATTGTCGTTGATTATGAGATGAGAAGTGGTGATGTTGTTGATCTAATTTAATATATTAATTATCATGCGCTTTATAATATTGTTAGATATCTCACCCCTTTTGTTTGAATGTTGCCCTTATGTTGGTAACGTGCAGGTAATCGAGAGTGAAGGTTGTATTCCTTCAATAGTTTGAGTCGGTGTTATTGCTCTGATATGTAACACTCGGAGGGATGAACGCTTGCTGTTTTTGATTGTTACTTTTCATTTGTTGAACTTTAAATTGATTATTATTAAATATGTGATGTTTCGAAGTTGTTGTTTTGTTGTTAGAGGTGTTATTAAGAATTCCACTACGTAGATGTTGATTTATTTGATTAAAGATGTTATGTTGATGGTTCACGCGATGTTTTAAAAAGTGTTATATATCCACGATGAATGCAATGAATTTGTTAGAAGAATTTGTGACGTCCCGGTTCATTTGTATGATTGAAAGTTTATAACTCTAATTTATCTTGAATAATCTCCTGGGGTAGAATTGGGGTGTTACAGTAGCCGTATAAATGTTTAAGACTAAGCCATTGGATTGACTAGACTTATACAGATCAAATTAAAAATCTCCACCATGCTTTATTGTTTCCAAGGGAATGGGGAAAGAGCGAGTAACCCAAAAAGATGGGGAAACATTCAAGATAAGGGGGTTGCTTATGCAAAGGGAAGGTATTAGCACCCTAAACATCTAAGGTACTCCGTAGGAACCTCTTTGAAAAATCTGTATATTTTGGCTATAAAATGTTGTATGAAAAATAGATGGTGAAGGTGAGAAAAGAAGTATATTTTTTATGGTTTTTGCACCCGCCGTGGTTACGAACCTTTAGTGCCTATGTACCACCTTTCATGTAATAGGTGATCAGGGTACACGTAGTTCACCTTTTAAAAATTAAAAAAAAAAACACAAGTGTGTTGTTTAATTTTATGAGATAAGACATCATCGTCATTGTCCGTGTGGAAAACATACTTACTACCCATAATCATGAGAAAGGAGAATTTGCATCATCTCAAAGTGGGGGATATGGCTTTGATTTTAAAAATCAACAAAACCTCACTCAACACCCAAGTGGAAAATATCTCTCTTCACTATATATTGTAGAAGTATAGTTGTTTGCATCACTACAAGGATTGACAAGAGTCTAATCTTTTGAGAAAGGTTTTAAAATAAAAAGCCAAAGTGGCAAAATGATTTGAAATGAGATTGATTGACTTTTAGTCTTCTCACAAAAAAATGTCAAGGCATTATTAATTTCATTGAAATTTGTTTATAAAAAATGTTTTGAAAATGCATGGACCTAAGTCCAAGTTTATTATGAAAATGGTTCAAGTTTCAAAACAAGAAGATTTTTCAAAAGGAGGAAGAAGATTTTTGAAATTAAAGAAAGTGGGAGGAAAAGAAGAGACTATCTTAAAGCATAAGGTAAAAGCTAGGGATAAGAACCATATAACCAACAAGAAGCCAATACTTGACATTATGAGTCAAGATAAAATACTCATTCCTTGGATTGAAACCAAACAATCAAAGATACTAGACCTCTTAAGAGAACCAAACTTCAAATGTATTAAGTCTTCATAAAAATTTGGCAGAGTAACGACTGTAGATGGGTGAATTCCAGATTACAAACAAAGTATGTAATCACAATAACATGCACACAAAACAAACAACAACCCAATGTCTTGAGGTAAACCTCAAGAACTCCAGACAAAAATATCAATTAAGGTCACAAGGTCTCCAATATAGGCCAAGGTTTTTAATCCTAAGTCCAAGAAGTCCAATACTCCATAATGCCAAGGATAATAGCCAAATAGTCCAAGTATCATTAAATCATTTTTTAGGGTTCATGTTGATTATTAGGTGTCTTGAAAAAGAAAAGAAAATCTCAAGTGAGCAAAATAAAAAAATGACAAGAAAGTAAATGCTCAAGTGAGCAAAATAAAAATGGCATGAAATGTAATGCTTAAAATAAACGGTATATAAAGCATAAAAATAAAAGCATAAAGTAAAACCAATTTAATAATTAGTGGTTGGTTGAATGATCATCTTGAAACTTGCATTTGGAACTCATTAGAGGATTGGTAGAACCAAAGCCTCCACACAATAAGTTGAATTTTCTTTTTGTCAAGTATATCATCCATTTGGAATCCTCAAAAGTACCATTTAATAATCAACGATGTTTAAGTGATCCGCGTTGACCAAAAGTGTTGTAGATCCATTAGAGGATTGGTAGAACCAAAGCCTCCACATAATGAATCTCAAGGTTATTTGATCAAAGAGATCAAATTAACATACTTGGGCTTGCAAACATAAGTTTGGGCCACGAATGATCATTTATTCGAATAGGGACAAAATTTAGCGCTATGTTAAGCAATCGTAAGTGGACTTATGTAGAACTCGCACCTATTTTGAGGCCGGTCAATAGCAATCTATGCCCCATTTGTTTTGAGACATGATATAGAGATCATGCTCCAATAACACTTAGTGCAATAAGAAAGGGACAAGATGAAGAGGGATTGGAAAGAATATAAACCACATTTGAATTAAAATTTAATCAAACTATTATTAAAATCATTCATCCATTTTTGTGGAGTTAGACTCAACACCATGGATCCAATGTTGTTAATAAAGTTCATGATAAAAAATTCAATGAGTTCCAAATGGTTAGACTCACCACCAATTAATATTGCATTTATATATACATTAAAAAATGTTTTAAAATGTTTTAAAATAGAAATAAAAAGAGAAAAATATCAACTATGTTCAAATTAATCAAGAAATATTAATTAAGACCATAGAAAAATCAGAAATAAACTCAAATATTTTTATAAAATTTTTGGTAATTTTTTAAAGTTAGAAACTATTTTTAAAATAAAACAAATGGGTAAAATAAACCAAAAATGATAAAAAATACCAAATCAGAAATAAAAAATAAATGAGGTCACCAATATCATTGGATCATTCCATAATTTTTTCAGAATTTAAAAATGCATAAAAGTATTTTTAAACATTTAAAACAATTCAAATAAAGTGAAAATTTATAAAAAATATCAAAACAAAAAATGAAATTGTGAAAAAATAAAAATTAGAAAGAGAAAAATCAAAAATATTTTTCATAAATTTTTCAGATTTTTTGGACTAAAAATGAATTTTCTATGATTTAGTGAAATTTAAAACAATTAAATATAAAAATCAGAAATAAAAAATAAAGTAAAAAAATTTGTGGACCATTAGATGAGAGTCAAAACGCGTTAGTAATTAAATCCAAGGGATCTGGCACGCTGTGCATATCATGGTCATTAGAGAATAAAGCACTGAATCATATGTAAAATCAGATTTCAAAAAAAAATCAAGTGGCAAGCCATCATTGGGATCTTAGGGGCAAAAATTGG
Source organism: Vicia faba (assembly GCA_948472305.1). Lineage (NCBI taxonomy): Eukaryota > Viridiplantae > Streptophyta > Magnoliopsida > Fabales > Fabaceae > Vicia > Vicia faba. The sequence continues at coordinate 109,118 of CATIWC010001579.1, read as the reverse complement.
GGTACAACAGCCCATTATCTTAGAAAATAAAATAAAACAATTATGGATAGGTTTAGAGGCTCTCGGATATGTCATGAGTATGTTTGAAGTCCAAAAAATTAGGTCACAAGTCCAAAATTTCAAGTTTGCACCTTTTGCGTTTCATGAATTTCTTTAAAATCTCTAAACTTGTGCATCTCATAACTTACACAATTTCCATCTTTTGAAGATTATATTTGAATTTTTTGAAAGATCAAGATGTCCTCTACAATCTCTATGTTTATCATTTTTTCTTTTGAAGACATTACCTTGATGTAAGTTGCCTTGACAAAAAGTGTCTTTTGTTGACTTTTGAAAATGCCCTATAATGTTTTAGCTAATATATTTCAAACGAAGCCTTTTTTGGACATGAGAATAAATAAAAGTTGTAGATAATTGAATTTTCTTCAAAATGGGTTTTGGTTGGGGAAAAGTTGATGAAGAGTGTGAAAGTTATGCCTGGTCAAAGTTCAGTTGACTTCTCCAATGGAAACCCTAATTTGGAAATTTTGGACTTTTGATGATTTGAGAGCTTTCCTTGGGGAATCATGATCAACCTTTAATCAAATGATGAATATCACTTCAAAATTTTGATGTTAACCAAAAATCTTTAAGTTTTATTGTATGTTGACTATAGTTGACTTTTTTATCAATATAGTTGATTTTTAATCATCTGGGCCATTGACTGAGCAAACTTGTGATGTAGGTCTTGAAACTTGACATGAACCTTATTGAGGACCTATGGAGAACAATGGAAACCACTTGAGACTTTTTCAAACCAAATTTCTTTGATAAAATCAAAACCCTAGTTTTAGAGCTTTAGCTTAGGAGGAGCATTGACTGGTCAACCCTTGTGTATCTGGAGTGTTTGGGAAGATTTAAAATAATGTCTTGAGAAAGAAATGATGGGAAATTTTAGGGTACAATAGCTTCCCCTGTTTAATCTTCTTAAACCTGAAGAGTTAGATTGGCATGTCCGTCATTCGTGACTTGAAGGTAGAAGATGATTGAACACTTATGTGCCCATATATTTGCACTCTCCTGTGCAAGAGGTAACGTTGTTGGTTGATTATATCAGGAATGGGCTTATAGATTCCATTTGGAGAGGTGACCGAGAGTTGTCAGAGATGGGCTTATAGGTTCCATCCAAAAGAACTGTTGACTTCAACTGGAAGAAGTATCATAATAAATCTTTGGTTAATTTAAGCTGAACCAACAGATGTACTTGGTTGTCTTTTAACTGGATAAAAATTAGAATAAATATTTGGGAGATTTAAACTGAACCAGAGAAAGAGTCCAGCAGAAAAGAATCAGGATAAATCATTGGTCGATTTAAACTGAACCAACAAAGGTCTTTAATTGTCTCTAACTGGATAGGAATCAGAATAAATCTTTGGGTGGTTTAAACTGAACCAAAGAAAGAGTCCACTAGAAAAGAATTAGGATAAATCATTGGCCGATTTAAACTGAACCAGCAAAGGTCTTTAATTGTCTTTAACTAGATAAGAATCTGAATAAATCATTGAGTCGATTTAAACTGAACCAGAGAAAGAGTCCACCAGAAAAGAATCAGGATAAATCTTTGGGGAATTTAAACTAAACCAGCAGAGGTCTTTAATTGTCTTTAACTGGATAAGAATCAAAATAAATCTTTGGGCGATTTAAACTGAACCAGAGAAAGAGTCCACCGGAAAAGAATAAAGATAAATCATTGGTCGATTTAAACTGAAGCAGCAGACGTCTTTAATTGTCTTTAACTGGATAAGAGTCAGAATAAATCATTGAGCCGATTTAAACTAAACCAGAGAAAAAGTCCATTGGAAAATAATCAGGATAAATTATTGGTCTATTTTAACTTAACCAGCAAAAGTCTTTAATTGTCTCTAACTGGATAAGAATCAGAGTAATTCATTAAGTCGATTTAAATTGAACCAAAGAAAGAGTCCATAAAAAAGAATCAGGATAAATCATTGGTCGATTTAAACTAAACCAACAGAGGTCTTCAATTGTCTTTAACTGGATAAGAATCAAAATAAACCATTGAGTCGATTTAAACTGAACCAGAGAAAGGTGCCTACTGGAAAAGCATCAGGATAAATCATTGGTCGATTTAAACTGAACCAGAGAAAAGTCTTGGTTGTCTTTAATTGGATAAGAATCAGAATAAATCATCAGGAGATTTAAATTGAACCAGAAAAAGTGTCTACTGGAAAATAATTAGGATAAATCATTGGTCGATTTAAACTGAACCAGCAGATGTCTCTTTGAGAATGACCTTCTAAGGAAATTGCTGAAATAGCCCTTTGTCGGATGTAGACTTTTAGAAGACTGCCAGGTCATATAAGTAATTGATTATATTTGTCTATTGATCTTTCCTGAAAAGGTAAATAGTTAGTTGTATGTGATGCCATGATGTATGAAATGCATTGCTTAATAATGTTCTCAAAATAAATGAGACTGTGCTATATGTGTTTCATATGCATATGCTATGCTATTATTAAATGATCTATGAATGTGAAATGTTATTGAAATGCATTTGTAAACTCGAGAAGCATCTTTGTTTGGGGAAAATAAATCCCTGACTATCGCTGGGGATGAAGAGTATGTGTATCTTCGGGCTTCTGGGGATTGTTTCCTCTGGGGACTCCTGCTTTCTTATTTGAGGAAAATCTGCTAGGGAACATTGATTTCTACTTTTTGCTTGAGGAAACACCGCTGGAGAAGTTTAATTCCTTCTTGGGGAGAAAAGTTCAAGAACATTGGTTGTTCATTGCTCTACTGGGGAGTTTATACCCTAACTCGTGATAGAAGAGATGGATAACCTTTCGGCTTGTCTGGGGAGGATAAAGTTAACTGATACCTGGCCCAATTTTAGTTCCAGTAACAACTCTCTGGGGACAGTGGCAGCTTCACTAGGGAGAGGAGTTTTTTCGATGAATCTTGGCCATCTGAGTAACAAAATCAAGCTGGGGAGATGATAATTTTATTGGGTAAATAAACCATGTTAACGGAAATCTGAACTCCACTAGGGAAGTAAACCCTGTTGATGGAGGGATACTATTATGAGGAAACACCTTTGTTGAGGAAATGAACTCTGCTAGAGAGTAGAGACATGTAGGGGGTTTTCAATCCCGGAGGAATAAATTCAACTGGGGCAGAGAACTTCCATGAACTCTATTGGTCGGAACTCCGCAGGTTGGTGACATTCCTGGGCTGAAGATCATACTCTTTTATCAACCAAAATGATTTGACAGAGAAATTGCGGGGACCTATGAACTTGTGAAAATTAATCTATGGGGATTTATGGATGGCTCGAACATTATCCCAACTCCTAGAGTCTTGAGTAAATGCTTATTCCTGTTTTTATGCATTTGTTATTAGTTAATTGTATTCATATGCACAGGCTTATTCAATTTTAGACATTGGATATTTTGCAAACAAAACAGAAAAAGTAAAACGAAATTTGGCTTTAAAATTGTATTTCATTGATAATTTGCCAATAAACAGGAAATTTCCGTACAAAGTGACAAAAATCCTAGTAAGAGGAAGTCGTCGAAGAAAAGATTTACAAAGCGAAAACATATAGCTATGTGGGAACAATATCGTCAGGTCCCTACTCTGCTATTGTCGCTATGTCTTTAAGAATCTCATCCCTTGTTGTCGGAAGAAAGTGATTTAATTGATTTGTACCATTTGAACTTTGACTTCGGTAATAAAGCTTTATGTAAGTGATCCAATAAGGACATAGTCATACACTTTAATCCCTAATTTTTTCCTGGACCGTCCTTTCGGGTTTTCAGTCCACCGGGATACTCTTTTTTTCCCAAGCCGCTTTTTCAGGTTTTCAACTTGCTGGATGTATTGTCTTTTCATATATATCCCTGATTTTTGCCCAAACCCTTTTGGTTCACCGAGATACCCTTATTTTTTTCTAGGCCAGTCAACCTAGCGGGTCATTTTTAGGCGTAGTATTTTTTAACTATGTCACCATTCACAGAGTGTGGGAAATCTTCAACGTCCATGGTGGTCAGTATCATAGCTCCACCAGAAAATATCTTCTTGATTATGAATGGTCCTTCATAGGTAGGAGTCAATTTGCCACTGGGATCACCTAGCAGGAGGATAATGTGCTTTATTACCAAGTCACTATACTGATATACCTGATGCTTGATCTTCTTGTTGAATGCTTTGATCATGCGTTTCTGATGCATCTGAGCGTGAAAGACAGCTACAAGCCTCTTCTCATCAATTAGATTTAACTGATCCAACCTGGTTCGAAACCACTTGCCTTCACCCATGTCTTCATCTTTCATGATTCTAGAGAAGGAATCTGAACTTCGACAGGTAGCACAACTTCCATACTATAGACCAGAGAGAAAGGGTTGCCCCAGTGGATGTTCTAGCAGAAGTGCAGTAGCCATGAAGATAGAATGATGACATCTCGTGCCAATATTTTTATGTCACAACCATCTTCTGTATGATCTTATTTATGTTCTTATTGGAGGCTTCCACTGTGCCATTCATCTTAGGTCGATATAGAGACAAATTGTAATGCTTGATCTTGAACTGCATGCAGATCTCAGTGATCATCGTGTTGTTGAGATTGGTACCATTGTCTGTGATAATCCTCTCGGGGATTCCATACCGACAGATAAGGTTGTGCTTAATGAAACGGGAGACCACATTCTTAGTAACAGAGGAAAATAAAAGCTTCTTAAACCCATTTCATAAAGTAGTCAATGGCGACGAGGATGGACTGGTGTCCGTTAGAAGTTGTGGGCTTGATTTCTCCGATCATATCAATGCCCCACATTGCGAATGTGATGTGTCTGCGATCGACCTAATGTCTAACGGTATCTTAACTGCAAGTGCACAGTCTATCGCGGTAATAATAAAAGATTGTCGAATCCACAGGGACTTTGTAATCACTCTAGTGCGGGAAAGTAATGCTAGTTTAGCTAAGGCGGAAATTGTCACGTTTGGTTTTGGGAAGGTTAAGGAAGGTAAACTAATTGATTTTAAAGTAATTATAAAATGAAATGGTCGGTATGCAATAGAGTCGACCTAAAGGATCTAATCGGACCTAGGCATATAAGGATGGTCAACTTGGTTTATCTGTAGAATTAATCAGTTTAAAAACCCTCAACGCACACTTTCATGGTCTTATCTCGGATTATACGTCTAAAGCCCTATACCTGCTTTCGCTAGCCTATAAGTGTTTAGAAGTATTTTTTTGGAAACTTAATTAATTCTAATTTGGTATAAAGCGCTTTCACTGTATTTAAATCAAATGCCTAACTTTAGCTATCTGGTTAAAAACCTCACACTTTCGTGGTCTCGATCTAACCTATTTACTCTTCTTACTTTCGTAACAAAGGTTTTATTTTTAAGCATAAAAAGTTATAACCAGAGTTAAGTTGATTAAAGTTTTAGCCTAAGTTTGATCAGATGCCTAATGTCTCTTACTATCCCATACCGACGCTAAAGGTTTAGCTAGTCATGGAAATTATAATGAACGTACGGGAAATAAAAACAAACAAATATAGATTGGACATTATAAATAATAAATTAAACTTGCATTAATTAATTAAAAGGTATGTAATACAATTGCAAAATAGAAACCTGAAAATAAAGCCAATACTTCAATCCCTCTTCCACAAATCGGAAACTCGGACTTGGTATCGGTAATATGACAAATTCTGAGGCTTGAATAATAAATCCTAAACTATAATAATAATTTCCTGATGTTGGAAATTATTATTTGGGCAATGAAATTAAAAGAACGGAAATAAACGAATGCAGAAAAATAACAACTGAAGGAATAATGGGTTTGATTTCGGCAGAGCTTCCGCACAAGTAAACTGTAAAAATGCTCTGTACCTCTAACGTTGAATGTTGAGGTATTTATAGAGGAATGAATTTGGCAGTTGGCTTGAAGACTTGTCACGAAGCTTTCCTTAAAAATCTCCATAAATGTAGGAACGTGGGTAGTTGAGGAAGAAGTGGTGAACGTGGGGTTTGGCTGGAGAGAAATCAGGAGTTTGAAAACTCCTTCTGTTTTTCTTTGCCATGATCTGCACTTTCAAATAACTGGTATGCGCATTACGGTCGTGGCAGATGTGTTACGGTCGTAACACGCTTCATGATGGCTTACGGTCGTGGCAGATGTGTTACGACCGTCACAGCTACAAAATCTGTATTTCTTGACAGATTTATCTTTTTCTTCTATTCTTTTGATGCTTTCTTGCATTGTTTCATGTTTTCTTCTGTTTTGAGCTGAGTTATGAATACCTGCAAAAATTAATGACAAACTCGAAATATTCGGGAGTTAATCGGGTCAAAATAATACAGAACGGGTAAATTTCATGGAAAATAAACGATACAATTTCGTGTTATCAAATTCCCCCATACTTAAACCTTTGCTTGTCCTCAAGAAAAATAATCAATTAAAAATATCGGACAAGTTTTTATAAACGCACATAACTAGTATACCTTTCGTTTTCAAATAATTACAAGAAATCCTAAGTTAGTTCGGCCGAGAAAATCGAATGAAACAACAACGATACGTAAATGACATAAGCAACAAGCTAGTCGGCGACTATCCATTTTAAACGAAACGTACAATTATACCGTTATAATTCAACTCAAGGTTTCTCGTTCATATTTCACTCGGTTTCGTTCTTGCGCAATCACATTAACCCCATTATCCTTGCACGCACGTAGTGGAATAGCCGGTTAGTGGTTCTGATCAAAACACGACGGTTTCTGGCACAATTATGTGGCAACCTCTTTTATCCAATTGCAAGATGCGGGGGATCAAACCGTAGTCTTCCCTACCGAGTTCAGTACCAGATGCTTCTAAACAACCTAGACAATGGATTCTCATGTTACTTAGTAGAAGCTTTTGCATCCGTTGGATTAAACGATCGGGTGAGGATCGCCCAATTTAATTGGTGCAATACCTATTTCCTTAAAGCATGTAACATTATTTTTAAATCAATTTGCAAGATAATCCACTTATGTTCATCGACTTTCCATGTGGTTTGTGTTAAGACTGGTGCCGACTGCTAATATAAACTACTAGGGGCTAATTTAAGACTTAAAACTCAAAGTATCGGTATAACGAAAATGGAGACGATTCGCGTAAGTAGGGAGTCAAAGGTGTCATAATCGTATAGTTCTCGTTGGATCGCTCTCGACCTTCTAACTAAGATTTTAGTTAAAGTAGGTAACTAACGGTTATGCGAATATAAAAGGCGAAAAATTTTGGTATGGCTAAATAAAACGGGGAGAAAATGAAATAACGAAATATAACTGAAATAGAAATGAAATTACTCGTTCTGAAATTAAGAATGCAGTGCTCCTCCCACACTATATCAAACATTGTCTCAATGTTATGATATAATGGCGAGGTTAAATGAAAAATACATCGGAAAAACAAGGAAAACAACAAGAAAAGGAAAAACTACTGGCGACCACGGCGGCTTCGGGTTCGTGACCTTCTGAAAGGAGTAGCTTCAGAGTCAGTGCTCTGGGGTCCAAGAGATGTAACATCCATCCTTAAAGCATTATGCTCGCTTAGCACTTCATCAAGCCTTTCATTCGTCGAGCGTTGACCACTCAAGATTTGGGCATTTTGCGCGAGTAAGGCGTCGAAACGCTCCTGTGCACCCTCTCGGCTCTGGCAGATATAAGATTCTGATGATGAATGGCCCGGAGGATCTCGTCAAAAGATGGAGGTGGTTGAGCAGTTTTATAAAAGTTTTAAAAAAAATGAAAAATACTTATATAGCAAGCAAAAACAAATAATACAAACAAAATAGCAGGCAAAAACAAATAAAATGGGTTGCCTCCCATGAAGCGCTGTTTTTAACGTCATAAGCCTGATGAAATACCTAGTGAAAGATTAGTCGGGAGAAATAGGTGGCAGTTCTACGAGTTTAAGCTTATTCGTATAATCTCTATTATCTATACGATGATATTGTTTTAACCGCTGCCCGTTTACAATAAACGGGGCGCTATTTCTATCCTTAATTTCTACCGCTCCGCTAGGAAAAACTCTTGTAATTTCGAAAGGACCGGACCATCTAGATTTATGTTTTCCAGGGAAGAGTCTAAGTCTAGAATTAAATAAAAGTACGACATCTCCCACACTAAATTCTTTCCGAGATAAACGCTGATCGTGCCATTTTTTAGTTCGTTCTTTGTATATTTTAGCGTTTTCGTAAGCGTCTAGTCTTAATTCTTCCAATTCATGTAAATCGAGGATTCGTTTCTCGCCAGCAGCAGTGTAATTAATATTGAGTGTATTTATCGCCCAATAAGCTTTATGCTCTAATTCTACCGGGAGATGACATGATTTTCCGTAAACAAGTTTGAAAGGTGTAGTTCTGATAGGAGTCTTGTAAGCCGTCCTATAAGCCCATAAAGCTTCGTTAAGCTTGAATGACCAATCTTTTCGAGATATCGCGACAGTTTTTTCTAATATTTGTTTAATCTCTCTGTTCGAAACTTCGACTTGTCCGTTAGTTTGCGGATGATAAGGTGTTGCTACGCGGTGTTTCACTCCATATTTAGATAGTAATTTATCAAATATCTTCGAAATAAAATGAGATCCACCGTCACTGATAACAAGTCGGGGAACACCAAAATGCGGGAAAATTATATTCTTGAAAAGCTTTATCACTACTCGTGTGTCGTTTGTAGGAGAAGCTATTGCCTCGATCCATTTTGAAACGTAATCGACAGCGACGAGTATAAACTTGTTTCCAAAAGAAGATGGGAAAGGTCCCATAAAATCTATTCCCCAAAAATCAAAGACTTCAACTTCAAGTATTCCTTTCTGAGGCATTTCATCGCGTCTTGAGATATTACCGATGCGTTGGCATCGATCACAATTTTTAACAGCGACGTGGACATCCTTCCACAGGTTAGGCCAGAAAAGGCCGGCTTGGAGAATTTTGCCACACGTTTTAGAGGTTCTAGTATGTCCGCCATAAGGAGATGAATGACAATGGGAAATGACGTCTTCTATTTCTTCGTCGGGTATACACCGGCGGAAAATTCCATCAGGTCCTCGTTTAAATAAAAGTGGTTCGTCCCAATAGTAACTCTTGAGATCATAGAAGAATTTCTTTTTCTGTTGGTAAGTTAAGTCAGGTGGAAGCGCTCCGGCAGCTAAATAATTAACGATGTCAGCATACCAAGGCAATCCTATGGTCATGTCGATGGCTTCCACGACTTCTTTAGCTTCTGGTCTATTTAAATCCAATTGAGCTAGGTCGCTTATCATATGTGCTATCAGATGTTCATACGAAAAATCATCGTTAATTGGCACTTGTTCGGGTTTTATACCTTCTAAACGGGATAAATGATCCGCTACAACGTTTTCGGTTCCTTTCTTATCTTTAATTTCCAAGTCGAATTCTTGTAAAAGTAAGATCCATCGGAGGAGTCTGGGTTTTACATCTTTCTTGGCAAGTAAATATCTGATAGCAGCGTGGTCCGTGTAAATGATGATTTTTGCTCCTACAAGGTAAGAACGGAATTTGTCAAGCGCGAAGACCACGGCTAAGAGTTCTTTTTCAGTGGTGGCGTAGTTCATCTGAGCTGAGTCTAGCGTTCTGCTGGCGTAGTAAATTGCGTGAAGTTTCTTATCTTTCATTTGTCCAAGAACTGCGCCTACAGCGTAATCACTTGCATCGCACATGATTTCGAAAGGTAACCTCCAATCGGGAGGTTGCATGATTGGTGCAGAAATAAGTGCGGCTTTAAGGGTTTCAAAAGCTTTAAGACAATCGTCATCGAATATGAACTCAGCATCCTTCATTAATAGACCGGTAAGTGGTTTTGTAATTTTCGAGAAATCTTTAATAAAGCGTCGGTAAAAACCGGCGTGTCCTAGAAAACTTCGTATCTCTCGAACGGTCTTTGGTGGTTGGAGTTCTTTAATCACTTTTATCTTAGCCTTATCAACTTCAATTCCTTTATTAGAAATAACATGTCCAAGTACGATTCCTTCTCTGACCATGAAATGGCATTTTTCCCAGTTGAGCACAAGGTTTACTTTCACACATCGTTCTAAAACACTTTCTAAATTAGATAGACATCCTTCAAAGCTTTGTCCACACACAGAGAAGTCGTCCATAAACACTTCCATGATGTTGTTAATGAAATCTGCGAAGATGGCCATCATACATCGTTGTAAAGTTGCGGGAGCATTACATAATCCAAATGGAATTCGTCTGTACGCGAACGTTCCATAGGGACACGTGAATGTAGTCTTCTCTTGATCATCAAGGTGAATCGGAATTTGGAAAAATCCGGAATAACCGTCTAAATAGCAGAAATAGGAGTGTTTGGCTAATCGTTCTAACATTTGATCAATAAAGGGTAAAGGAAAATGGTCTTTCCGAGTAGCTTTGTTCATTTTTCGATAATCAATGCACACTCTGTGTCCACTAACTACTCTTTGTGTTATCGATTCACCTTGTGCGTTTTTCACGACAGTGACACCTCCTTTCTTAGATACGACATGCACTGGGCTAACCCATTTACTGTCGGAGATCAGGTATATAATTCCAGCTTCCATTAGCTTTTTGATTTCATCTCTGACTACAGTGCTTAGAATCGGATTGATTCTTCTTTGAGGTTCTCGAGAGGTTTTGCAATCCTCTTCTAATAGAATACGATGCATACAAATTGAAGGACAAATTCCTTTTAAGTCTGATATGTTGTAACCTAACGCAGTAGGGTATTTCCTTAGAACGTCTAAAAGTTTCTGAGTTTCGAGCGTTCCTAAACTGGAATTCACTATTACAGGTCGAGTTTGTTCAGTATCAAGGAATTCGTATCGTAGATTTTTAGGTTGAACTTTCAATTCTAGTTTTGGTTTCTTGGAACATGGCATATGATCGGGTGTAAGTGCTAGACTTTCGCTTAGACTGTCATATTTATATGGTTCTCGCCAATTGTCATCTTCGAATATCAGAGGGGTTTCAATTTTCATTATTTCGGAATATGTGGTTTGTTCAACTTCCATCTCTCTCACGCACTAGTATATAATATTGAGTAAATAACATGTGTCATTCATGGCGGGTGCTTGTAGAAATTGAGTGAGGATGAATTCCACTTTTTCCTCTCCGACTTCGAATGTTAATCTGCCCTTCTTGACATCAATTATAGCTCCAGCTGTGGCTAGGAATGGTCTTCCTAATATGATAGGGGTAACTGAATCTTCGGTAATGTCCATGATTATAAAATCGGTCGGGATATAGAATTGACCTATTCTAACTGGAACATTTTCCAATATACCTACAGGATACTTAACTGATCGGTCAGCTAATTGAACAGACTTTTTGTAGGTGTAAGTTCTCCCATTTCCAGCTTTTTGCAAATAGATAGGGGCATGACACTGATACTTGCTCCTAAGTTGCACAGAGCTTTGTCTATGACAAATTTTCCAATATTACAGGGTATAGAGAAACTACCTGGGTCTTTTAGCTTAGGAGGCATGTTATTCTGAATGATAGCACTACATTCAGCAGTGAGGGTAACTGTTTCATTATCTTCTAACTTTTTCTTGTTAGATAGGATTTCCTTAAGAAATTTAGCATACGATGGCATCTGGGTAATGGCTTCTGTGAATGGTATTGTGATATTTAGTTGTTTCAGAAGTTCCACGAATTTCTTAAATTGGCTCACCGATTTAGAATTGGTTAATCTCTGAGGATACGGAATTTGTGGTTTATAGGGCGGTGGAGGCACATAAGGTTTCTCTTTTTCTACAGCCTCTTGAGTTTCGCTTTCCTTTTCTTTTTCTTTAGGTTCATTGGCTTATTCAGGCGGCTCGCTCTGTTTTTGGTACATGGCTGGATTTTCTAGTCTCGGGTCAACAGGTTCGTCGAGTTCTTTTCCACTTCTCAGTATCACAGCATTAGCATGTCCTTTTGGGTTGGGCTGTGGTTGACCAGGAAATATTCCAGCAGGAGCAGCAGTAGGTGCCTGCTGTTGAGCTACTTGCGAAATATGAGTTTCAAGCATCTTGTTATGGGTAGCTAAAGCATCGACCTTGCTAGATAATTGCTTAATTTGCTCATTGGTATGTAAGTTCTGATTTAAAACATCCTTATTGGTATGGGATTGAGAAGCAATGAAGTGTTCTATCATAATTTCGAGGTTTGATCTCCTAGGAATGTTGGAAGTATTAGGTTCGTTATTAGGATGATTCAGGATAGCTTTTGGATAACCAGGTGGTGTAGCAGGAGCTTGTCCCAGAGCATACAACGCATTGTTGCTTTTGTCTGAGAAATTTGGATGATTCTTCCAACCTGGGTTATACGTATTACTGTAGGGATTTCCTTGGACGTAGTTAGCTTGTTCGGCTGGTACTCCGGTCAAAAGGGGGCATTCTGGAGCAAGATGTGATTGAATACAACATAGATCGCAAGTTGGAATCACTGCAGCTACGGTAGCTGCGGGAGTGATGGAAAGATTCTCTAATTTTTGGGTAAGAGCTTCCACTTTAGCATTAACTTGATCCAGGCTGTTCACTTCAACCTTGATACCTTTCGTTTGAGATTTCTCTACATTAGCTCTCTCGCTTCCCCATTGATAGTGGTTCTGGGCCATACTTTCGATAAGTTGATTTGCTTCGGCATATGGTTTATCCATCAGTGCGCCACCAGCAGCAGCGTCTATAGTCATTCTTGTGTTATACAATAGACCGTTATAAAACGTATGAATGATTAGCCATTCTTCTAAACCATGATGAGGACAGAGTCTAATCATATCCTTGTAACGTTCCCATGCTTCGAAAAGTGATTCGTTATCTTTTTGTCTAAAACCGTTGATGTTAGCTCTAAGCATAGCAGTTTTGCTTGGTGGGAAATATCTAGCCAAGAAGACTTTTTTCAATTCATCCCATGTGGTGATTGAATTTGAAGGAAGGGATTGGAGCCAGGCTCGGGCTCTGTCTCTTAAAGAAAAAGGAAATAGGCGCAATCGTATCGCCTCGGGGTTTACACCATTCTCTTTTACAGTGTCTGCGTACTGCACAAACACTGACAGATGTAGGTTAGGGTCATCAGTAGGAGATCCAAAAAATTGGTTCTGCTGAACGGCGGATAGAAGCGAAGGTTTCAGCTCGAAATTGTTTCGAGCGATAGCAGGGGCGGAAATGCTGTTGTGAGGCTCCGCTTGCGAAGGAACTTCGTAGTCCTTAAGAGCGTGAGGCGGATTTGGTACGTCAGCCATTGTCGATTCTTCGGTAGATTCTGATAACGGGATATCAGGAATTTTAGTCGGAGGAAGATTGTTGAGATATCGGTATTCTTGAATTCGGCGTCTTAATCTTAAGTTGCGCTCGATATCGTTAATTTGTAAATGCAAAGGCTCATTTTGAGAACGAGTGTTTGGCATACAACAGAGGGAAATATAAAAAGTTGCCTTAGTCTAGACAGCGTTGTTTTCAGATTACACTAGTGACTAAACTAAAGTCCCCGGCAACGGCGCCAAAAACTTGGTGTGTCTGCGATCGACCTAATGTCTAACGGTATCTTAACTGCAAGTGCACAGTCTATCGCGGTAGTAATAAAATATTGTCGAATCCACAGGGACTTTGTAATCACTCTAGTGCGGGAAAGTAATGCTAGTTTAGCTAAGGCGGAAATTGTCACGTTTGGTTTTGGGAAGGTTAAGGAAGGTAAATTAATTGATTTTAAAGTAATTATAAAATGAAATGGTCGGTATGCAATAGAGTCGACCTAAAGGATCTAATCAGACCTAGGCATATAAGGATGGTCAACTTGGTTTATCTGTAGAATTAATCAGTTTAAAAACCCTCAACTCACACTTTCATGGTCTTATCTCGGATAATACGTCTAAAGCCCTATACCTGCTTTCGCTAGCCTATAAGTGTTTAGAAGTATATTTTTGGAAACTTAATTAATTCTAATTTGGTTTAAAGCGCTTTCACTGTAGTTAAATCAAATGCCTAACTTTAGCTATCCGGTTAAAAACCTCACACTTTCGTGGTCTCGATCTAACCTATTTACTCTTCTTACTTTCGTAACAAAGGTTTTATTTTTAAGCATAAAAAGTTATAACCAGAGTTAAGTTGATTAAAGTTTTAGCCTAAGTTTGATCAGATGCCTAATGTCTCTTACTATCCCATACCGACGCTAAAGGTTTAGCTAGCCATGGAAATTATAGTGAACGTACGGGAAATAAAAACAAACAAATATAGATTGAACATTATAAATAATAAATTAAACTTGCATTAATTAATTAAAAGGTATGTAATACAATTGCAAAATAGAAACCTGAAAATAAAGCCAATACTTCAATCCCTCTTCCACAAATCGGAAACTCGGACTTGGTATCGATAATATGACAAATTCTGAGGCTTGAATAATAAATCCTAAACTATAATAATAATTTCCTGATGTTGGAAATTATTATTTGGGCAATGAAATTAAAAGAACGGAAATAAACGAATGCAGAAAAATAACAACTGAAGGAATAATGGGTTTGATTTCGGCAAAGCTTCCGCACAAGTAAACTGTAAAAATGCTCTGTACCTCTAACGTTGAATGTTGAGGTATTTATAGAGGAATGAATTTGGCAGTTGGCTTGAAGACTTGTCACGAAGCTTTCCTTAAAAATCTCCATAAATGTAGGAACGTGGGTAGTTAAGGATGAAGTGGTGAACGTGGGGTTTAGATGGAGAGAAATCAGGAGTTTGAAAACTCCTTCTGTTTTGCTTTGCCACGATCTGCACTTTCAAATAACTGGTATGCGCATTACGGTCGTGGCAGATGTGTTACGGTCGTAACACGCTTCATGATGGCTTACGGTCGTGGCAGATGTGTTACGACCGTCACAGCTACAAAATCTGTCATTCTTGACAGATTTATCTTTTTCTTCTATTCTTTTGATGCTTTCTTGCATTGTTTCATGTTTTCTTCTGTTTTGAGCTGAGTTATGAATACCTGCAAAAAGTAATGACAAACTCGAAATATTCGGGAGTTAATCGGGTCAAAATAATACAGAACGGGTAAATTTTATGGAAAATAAACGATACAATTTCGTGTTATCAGAATGGCCAAGGCGTAGTCATAACATTCAAAGGTACTGGAGGCACATGAAATTTATCGGCATAGATTTGGCATTTATGACAAGTTCTTAAGTGGTGGTGACAGTCAGTTTCCATAGTCAACCAATAGTAACCATCTCTTAATATATTTTTAGCCATAGTATGCCCACTGGAGTGAGTATCGAAGACACCTTCGTGCATATCTTGTATAATCTCTTCTACTTCATTCTTGTCCATACAATGAAGCATGGTTGAATCATGATTGCGCTTCTATATAATTCCATTGCTTAAGAAGAATTTAGCTGAGAACCTCCGCAAGAATTTCTTGTCATTGATGGATTCTCCCTTAGGGTATTCTTGAGCCTCAAGGTACTTTTTCACCTAATGGAACCAAGGTTTCTCCTCTACTCTATCAGTGTCAATTTCACAGTAGTGTGCCGGTTCGTCGAATCTTCCAATGGTAATGCTGTGAGCCTCATTGTCCCATCTAACCTTGAACATGGATGACATGGTAGCCAGAGCATCGGCCAACTGATTCTCTTCTCTTGGTATGTGTTCAAAGCTAATCTCCTCGAAATACATGATCAAGGTTAACACATGCTCTTTATAAGGAACGAGGTTTAGGTGCTTCGTATCCCAATCCCCCTTAACCTGACTAATTACCAAGGTTAAGTTCCCATACACATTTAATAATTTGATTCTTAGATCAATAGCAGCCCTAAGACCCATGATGCACACTTCGTATTATGCCATATTGTTGGTGCAGTCAAAGCATAGTCTGGTCGTGAAAGGCGTATGGAAACCTTCGGGAGAGATGATCACAACATTGATTTTGTTAACAAGTGCATTGGATGCTCCATCATAAACCATAGTCCATCGGGATCCAAGCTCAGGTCCTTCATACGGTCCAGGTTCCTCATAATATGTTACTAGCATAATGTCCTTGTCTGGGAATTCAAAGTTCATAGACTGATAGTCATCTACAGATTGATGTGCCAAATAGTTGGCCAATACACTTTATTTAATTTCCTTTTGAGTGGTGTACTAGATATCATATTATGTTAAGACCATATGCCATCCGGAAATTCTTCCGGAGAGAGCTGGCTTCTCGAATATGTACTTGATAGGATCCATTATAGAAATCAACAAAGTAGTATGGGTCAGCATATACTGTCTTAGTCGGAGAGCAGCCCATGCCAAAGCGTAGAAATTTATCTCGAGCAGTGAATATCTTGTTTCACAGTCAGTAAACTTTTTTCTAAGGTAGTATATTGGATGCTCTTTTTGTCTAGACCTGTCATGCTGCCCCAAAACACACCCCATTGAGTTCTATAGCACTGTAAGTACATGATTAGAGGTCTTCCTTCGACTGGTGACATCACAATTGGAGGTTCTTGGAGATACTCCTTAATCTTAT
Organism: Vicia faba; assembly: GCA_948472305.1. Taxonomy (NCBI): domain Eukaryota; kingdom Viridiplantae; phylum Streptophyta; class Magnoliopsida; order Fabales; family Fabaceae; genus Vicia; species Vicia faba. The sequence continues at coordinate 92,589 of CATIWC010001579.1, read as the reverse complement.
CAAAGGAGATTTGACAGTCATTGTTCCATTTTACTACTTTATCTTTCTTCAGCTGTTTGAAGATTGGCTCACAAGTAGAAGTCAAATGAGAAATGAAACGGGCAATGTAATCCATCCGTCCTAAGAAACCCCTAACTTCCTTTTTGGCACGAGGAGCTGGAATCTCTTGTATAGATTTAACCTTTGCTGGATCAACCTCAATAACCTTACCACTAACAACGAAACCCAAGAGTTTACCGGATCTCACCCCAAAGGTGCACTTGTTCGGGTTTAGCCTCATCTTGTACTTCCTCAATCTTTCAAATAGTTTTTGCAGGTGATCAAGATGTTCTTCTTCAGTTTACGACCTGGCTATCATGTCGTCAACATAGACCTCTATCTCGTGGTGAATCATGTATGAAATAAGGCTACCATAGCATGCTGATAGGTTTTCTCGGTGTTCTTCAACCCAAAAGGTATAACCTTATAATAGAAAGTGCCCCATTGTGTGACGAAGGTGGTTTTCTCCATGTCTTCAGGCGCCAACTTAATCTGATTATAACCTGAGAAGCCATCCATGAAGGAGAATACCTTATGTTGAGCAGTGCTTTCAACAAAAAAGTTGATATGTGGTAGTCGAAAGTCATCCTTGGGGCTCGCCCTATTCAGATCCATGTAGTCTATGCATATATGCACCTTGCCATATTTCTTTGGTAACGAAACAACATTAGTCACCCATTGAGGATATGACATCACTGCTAAGAACCATGCATTGAACTTTTTCATAACCTCAACCTTGATATTTTCTGACATTTCAGGACGCATGCAACGAACCTTTTGTTTCATCAGAACACAACCCTCTTTCATTGGCAGACGGTGAACAACAATATCAGTGTCAAACCCTGGCATGTCTTCGTATGACCAGACAAAGATTTCAACATATTCACGTAGCATCTGGATAAACCTGCTCTGGACACTACTCTCTATGTCATTCACCTCCTCTAAAAAACCTAATGGACCCTCGAATTTTCATGGGCTTTTCCTGATTTAGAAAAGCCCATTAATTCTATAATAGGATAGAACCCCCTTTTATAAACTTAACCCCCCCCCCCCCCCCCCCTCCCCCGAATTTGAAAACAATATATTATAAAGCAAATAAATCTAGGAAAAAAAGATTGGAAACTAGCAGGGAAAATTTGGGATATGACAGTTGCCCTTATTTAATTAAATTTCGATTGAATATAGCGAGAATATGCAAGTCTCAGAAGCTCTGATCGAAAGTTTATTAAATATTAGATGAGTCAAAATTTGTCCGAAAGATTATAAGGATATGGTGTACAACGTTCCAATGGGTATGAAAACTGGGCATAGATGATGATGTCTCATCTTACAAGCATTTGAACCAAAGTTTTGTTTTAAGTTAGACACGACTATGCGGATAACTAATCAGTATCTGAGAGAGATTGTAGATTTTTGCATACATACCATGACCTAGGAGGTAAATGATACAAGTTTTGAAAAATCTAACTTTCTAATGCTTGGAGCCTAATATAGTAAGTTTTGATTTGATTTGATTTTATCTATTCATATCAACCTAAGGGATGAATTAAAAAAGTTTGGTAACACATTGCTGCATGGAGACTAATGCAATGAGTTATATCGCGGACTTCAGCCTGCTTACTACAACCTATGGAGTAGACAGTACGGGGAGGAACTTGTGTATTTATTACAACATAGGGGATAAAAGACAACAGGGTCGGGCTTACGTTATTCATCACAACCTAGGCGATGAATAATATAACCCTGTAAATTCCCATACCTATCACAACCTAGGGGATAAATATTTTAAAAGCTTGTGCGTTTACCACAACCTAGGGGGAAAACGACACAAAGATGAATTTACGTATTCATTGCAACCTAGGTAATGAATAATATGAATCCAGTAATTTTCATACCTACCATAACCTAGGGGTAGATGATTGAAAAGGCTCGATAACACATCCTTGCATGGAGACTGATGCGATGAGTTATATCATAGATAATAAAAAAGTTGTTTTTGATGATCAAATCTTAGATAACTAGATCAAAGACGAGATAGGATTTTTACCGATTGTGTTTGTTCTCAACCAAATTAAATGCTTGTTTGAATGGACAAACGGCCCCGAGATATTGGTTTCACCCAAAGTATGTTTGGAAAAAATGCCATGTATGATGTATATACATAATGTCCTAGATTGATATGGAACCCATAATATATGCACCTCAAGTATGTTGTGTATGCCCCAAATATTTATATATTTACCAAATGTGTGTATATGCCCCAAAATGTAATGAAAAATGTTTTTGATATTTCCTCTTTTTAAACCAATGGTTTTGTGTTACCATCTCCCCGACGTTGTGTTGTTTTGATATTTTTGAATTGATTTGAACATGATGAATAAGTGTCTGTAGGATCTTGATATTTGTATCATAGGTGTAGGTCTGGGTGTAGTTGTGTACATAAGCATAAGCGTGGCCATGGTTGTTGGCGTGGACATAGTCGCTGACTCTTTCGACGTTTTTCTTACTAGAATAAACTTTGATTTTTATCACATGCTCTTTGGTGTTTCCATATGTTAGATGCTCCAATATGTTATAAATTACCTTGAGACTTTGATATGGTTATGTGTACATCATGCTTGATGTGAGGCTCTTACAGGAAATCTACTGTTAAGATTTCCAAGGAATCTACTACCGAGATTCAATTTGAACTACCTTCTACCGAGGTCTTCTGGATAACCAACTGCTGAGATCAACAGGGGAATCTGCTACTGAGATTTGATTGTGACCTAACTTCTATCGAGGTCTTATGGATAATTAATTGTCAAGATCAACAAGCGGAATCTATTGTCGAGATTCGATTGTGAACTACCTTCTACCGAGGTATTCTTGATAATCAACAGTTGAGATCAATCAGGAGAATCTAATGCCGAGACTCGATTGAGAAATTACCTTTTGCCGGTGTCTTTTGGATAATCAACCGCCAAGATCAAGCAGGGAAATCTACAGCCAAGATTCGATTGTGAACTATCTTTGTCGGGGTCTTATGGAAAGTCATCTGCCTTTATCAACCAGGGGAATCTACTACCGAGATTCAATTGTGAACTACCTTCTGCCCAAGTCTTCTGGAAAATCATCTTCCGAGATTAACCAGGAGAATCTATTGCCGAGATTCAACGTATAAATACCTTATGCCGAGGTCTTCTAGAAAATAATCTGACGAGATCAACCAGGGGAATCTACTTCCGAGATTCTATTGAGAAACTACCTTCTGTCGAGATCTTCTGGATAATCAACCGTCAAGATCAACCAGCAGAATCTCTTGTCGATATTCAACATAGAATGGATAACTTGATTTGTCAATGCTGATTGTCTGCATATGCAACATGTTTTATGCTATGCGTAATGTTTTATGATTATGACTCAAATTCTTTTTGAATGGTTCCTCTGTTATGGGAGAAGAAATGATTAATACTTAGAGGTTACTAGTGCAACAAGAAAGATTATTAAAAAGTTCTAGGATATTATGCTAACAGACTTCTCGGTACTCTTTTTGAACTCGAAGATTATGGATGTATAAGAGAGGTCCCATGGGGATTGTCAAATTATGAAGAGGGCTTGCCCTTTATGGCCTGCCTTTCCCCAACATTTGAATTATGAAACACCATTCCCTTGATTAACTGTGCCTTGAAATGATTTTCCCTTGATGAACCATTTAGAACTGGCTTCTGAGTCTCACAGTGGTCTATCCCAATATTTGAATTTTGAAAGGCATACCCCTATCTTTAGGGTTTGGAGGAGCGTTCAAAGAAGGAACTTAGATCCCGCCATTCTGTGATATAAGTTTTGATATAGGTTACTCCAAGTGTCTGAATCTTGTAAAGTAGGCCCTTTATTAACTGGTGTTTTGAGAAGTGATCCTAGTTGACCAAATATTAGAATAAGTTCCCCTAGTCAACAGGATCCTCAGATGATGTTTCCTTATGATCATTAGAACTTTCCATTATTTATAGGGGTCCTCTTAGATGTTTTTCCCCTAGTTAGAAGCTTCTTGGAAATGATGCCTTTAATCAGACCATTTTTGAAACTTCCTTGATACTAAGTATTGACTCGTAAGTAAAATTGTTCCCTTTGAAAAGTAATCCTAATGTGATACACAAGCAAGTTTTTGAAATTGAAATTTATTATTGAAAATAAATGGATGATTAGAGATGAAGAAGTGGCAGTGTGGTTTAGTGATGATTTAACAAACATTAGGAGTCAGTTTAACACAAATCTTGCCGAGTATGCTTTCATAGTGAACATGGATTCAATTAGTACTTTTGAAGGTTGTAATGTGGTCTGGTCACGGTTTAAAAAAACAAAGGATATAAGGCTCAAAATTTTATTTATCCCACACCCATTCTCCTTGATATTCTCTGTTCCGAAATTCAATTAACCCAATGATGTGTTCAGTCTGCAAGAGAATTTTTGTAGTCGCGATGATGAGTAGGAGCATTGATAATATTTAAGCACTTAATGAGAAACATTGATGTTTATTGAGGTGGAAGTCACAAGATTGTTCTCCAATTTATTTGTTTTCAATCCCTTATTTTGCATGGACCAATTCTTTTGAATTCTTCGGTTCATCGGGCTGTCCTAACTTTTGCCTAAGTTAAATTATTTTTGCTTTTTGTTTTTGACTTAGCAGGCTCTCTCCTTTTTTTTTTGAAAATTTTCTTTTGAGATTTTTTTCTTTGATTCAGGAAGGTCATGATTTCCATGTTTTATTTTTGCGAGCTTCATCTTCATTGCCTCCTTGATTTTGTATGACGTACTTGAGAAAGAAGATGTTGTAAGTTTTATCTTCATTGAGAGGCTTTATGAGGTTTGTGATTTTATCAGGGCGAGGGGTTTTCCACCATATGCGGGCTATCTTATTCAAAAGTCAATTTCTTATTGTCAATCAACTCTTGTACCACTTCTTTGAATAAATTACATTCTTCAATTGCATGCCCTAGTACTCCATCATGAAACTCACATTGAACATCTGAGTCATACCAACGAGGAAATGAATACCTCATGGATCTCGTTTGTCTAAGGGTCATTGATGAATTTTAGACCAAATATGACCATAATTGACTTTATGTTATAGGGATCAGGTCAAACTGGAGAGCTTCCCATTCTTGGCTATTTGGACACCTATGCTGATTCTGACATTGATAATGATTGTTTCGATTCCGTACATATCAGTTCTGACGTCGATGTTGAGGTGAAATCTTAGCCTATTGGTTCTGTGATATACGCCATGACTGCTGGTGTTGAAGACCAGAGAGTGGTTATCCGTATTGAGTATCTACTGCATACGAATAATGATGTTAAGGCATCGGAGACGGAGCTTCTGGAGCTCGGTGAGTTTCCTATATTTCATTTTCTTCTTCCCCTTGGAAATCTTTAAAGGATTCACTAGTCGAGTTACTCGAGATGTTTTGGATATTTCCATTTTTGATGCTGTTCTCGATGTATTCCCCAATAATTACTAGGTCAGAGAAGCGTGTCGATACAATCCAACATTTTTTCATAGTACTGGCCTTGTAGGGTGCTTATGAACATTTCTACCAACTCCTTATCTAATAATGGTGGTTGTACTCGAGCAGCTAACTCACTCATCTATGTGCATATTCTATGAAGGATTCATTACTCTTTTGAGATAAATCTTGCAGTTGCATGCAACTTAGAGCCATGTCAGTTTTGTATTGATAATGCTTCTGGAATGCCAAATCCAAGTCATTCCAGGTGGGAACGTGGTTTCTTTCCAATTTTGTATACCATTCTAATGATACTTCACTAAGACTCTCTTGAAAATAGTGGATAAGCGATTTGTCGTCGCGTGGGTATGCTGCCATTTTCCTAACATACATCTTCAACTGAGTCTTAGGACAACTAGATCCTTTGTACTTTTCGAAATCTGGCATCTTAAACTTCGTATGAAGTACCACGTCTTCAAACAAACATAAATCATAAGCATCAAAGCTATGAGTGTCATGTCCTTCTATGGTGCTAAGCCTTTTTTCCAGCATGTGGTATCTTTTGGTGTCCTCAACATCTTGTGGTTCTTCAGTATTCATGATCTATTTTTCCCCTTTGGGATTCGGCATAGGGATTTAAAATTGATAACACTCAATAGATTAATGGGATGGATTATACCCATCTTATAAAATGGTGTGTTCTTGTACACCAAGGTTCTTAACTGAAGCTTGTATAGGCCGAGGTCGAGCCTGAGTGTTTTCTTGAGATGTAATAACATCCTCAGTTGTAGCTTGTTTACCATCTCTCATTGTGATAGCTAATTTTACGCTTGCTTTGTGAGCTGTTTCGAGTTCATTTTGAGTATCTAAGGATCACCTTGTCTAATTATGGTTGAAAATTCTCTGAAAGTGGAAGAGATACGAGCTTTATGCAAATGGATGAAAATGAAAATGTATGAAAATGGTTGGGTAGTGTTTCGAATGTCTTATTCACTTGGATATTTTTTTCTTCAGGTTTTACTTTTTATTGGGGAGTATCTTAAAAAAATAAACACGCAAACAAGATATGGAAAAAAATGCCTTTATTAAAATAGTAATTGTCTTTTTTAAAAAAGGGACTAAAATTCATATATTGAAAAATATTTAAACTTTAAAACAATGAACATGCGGAAGGAATAGCCTTGATTTTTGTCATATCTGGCTTGACGGTATTCATACAGACAAGTTGTCTCCATTTGGTATTCATTTTTAGGACACTTCACCAAAAACTTTAATTATTTTTTCGACCCTGTGAATGAGACAAGCAAAGATAAATGGAGGTTAATGAATATATGAAATTCAAAAATGTATGGATGCATGAATGTAGTGTTTAGTGACGAGATTTTATGAATGGTACCCTTAGAGGGTAGGCTCCTAGTTTTTGCCTACGAATTTTATACTCTCCCCATAAGGTGGTTTTCTTAAGGGTATCATGAATAACGCTAGGGGAAAAGGCACAACGGCCTCCCTTAAGTGGAGCCTCTTTGCAAACCGAAACTTTCGTCTCTAGGTCATGAAAGGTATCATCATGAGATATTGGTTTAAGGGTTGTACAAAGATTCATAGGTTTCATTCCAAAGTCCTACATCCCAAGAGGATATCTCTTGAGACGTATTCCTTTCGCGAAATTCCATCGAATCTAGGCGAAGTCGTCACATAAACTCATAGGGTTGATGTATCCTCTTAGCTAATAGACCAACCTTCTTTGTAAGGGTTTTGAAAAATATTTTTGCAATAATAAAATCCCACCACAGATGAATAAATACAATGAATAAGAATAATAAGAAAAAATAAATAAATAACTAAATAAGCAAATATAAAAACCCTTAAACCAAAAGACAAGGCTTCTAAACCTAAGGTTGAGTCCCCAACAGAGTCGTCAACTGCTGTAATTGATTTTGAAATGAGTGTCGCCACCCTTAACTCTTATTCTAAGGAAGGGTGTATAAGGGAACAACCCTAATTTGGATGGAGATTCTAAGTTATTGGACTCGGTTTTAAATGTAAGAAAGTTGTTAGGCACCCCTCATCTACCTTGTTCGCAAGGATACTAGGGTTTAGAAGCATAATATTTAAGAAATATGGTTTTAGTTTTTTTATTAGGGGAACTCGACACGATTTTAGTCATATGCTTACGCATCCTCTTACGAGGAATCAGAGTCCCAATTCGTAGTTCACAGTTTGTTGGTATTTTTTACGGATTACGAAGATATTTAAATTTCCTTGTACTTAGTCTGGGTGTGTGAATAATGGAGTTTGTTAGACGAAGTGCGCAGTCGATTAAAATATATTTGAAATCCTTTTTGAAAATTGATTATTGAGTTGATTTGATTATGAAAAATAATTTAGTGTTGGTTAAATATTTTTTAATGTGTTAATTATAAAAATATTTTATTAATGCATGATTTAAAAAAAAAATTATGCAATAAAATAAATAAGTATTTGAATGAGTTTAGAAATATAATATTTGATTTATAATAATAATAATAATGAATAATATTATAATTTATAAATATATTAAAATATAAGATATAGAAATATAAAGTATAAAAAAAATTAAAATATAAATATAAATAAAAAAAGAATTAAATTAAAAAACGCAGGGGGTGTAAATTAATTCGGGCTAGTAAAAATTGGGGATATGTGTAGTAAGGCCCTGAATTTAGACATTGAATTCATGCCCAATGTAGGGGGGTTTGAATATGTATTATGTAGCAGAAGCTAGGGGTGTAGGCAGTAAGGGTACAAAGTCCAGATATTAGACTTGGCCCATTAGGCTGGGGGTGTGACTTCCTTATGTGGTTTAGAAAAACAAAAGAAGGGAGGTGAGTTTAGTAATGGGTCTGTCCTAGTGAGCGTTTGGGAGTCCATTTTGACTCAATATGGACTAATACACTGTAATGCCGTGGGCGTGCACTTTTGGAATACTTGATGGTGATCACACGGTCATGATGGAGGGAGTATTGATGGCATGCATATGATTACTAGACATAATATATTCTTGTTTTACATTTAACTTTATTATTTGTTATCTTTCTCTCTTGTTCTCTCTTCTCTCCCTTATCACCATACAACAACATAACAAACCCTAATCTCCTCCGTCCCTACGACCCCAATCGGCGGCGATCACCTCTACCCCTAAACTTAACCTTATCCCACAACCTAAATCGCACCATAGAAATAAAAAAAAAGAAGCTAAGGTGTTACCTCTGATAGATATGGTTTTTTTGCGCTTCTTTTGATTTATATCTGCTTCATCTTGATCCCCTCTTCTCTCTTTCTGTTTTGCAGGTGCTTGGAATGTCATGACGAAGGGAGTAGCCGTGATGCGATGATGGAGAGCTAGGGTTTCAGATGTTGAAACCCTAAGCTGGAGCAGTGACAAACAAGAGTTTATGGCGGCGGTGTTCGACACTCTTTCTTCTATCAATATCTCCTCCTCCTCTCTTTAATCTTTGTTCTATTTTTTCTGTAAAAGTTTTCTCCTCCCCATTTTTTGTCTTATAATTCTAGGTTTTATAGTGTTCTAGGTTTATATAGTTTTAGGAAAATTTTTGTACAATTGTTGTTACTCAGAGTTGACTTAGGGAAATTATGGACTTTAGAGATTAGTTTTGATTTTGTATGAAACTGTTTTGATAAGTTTGTTATTTTTAATAACAAGTTTTGATTTAATCAAGATTTGATTTGATGTTGTTTTGTTTTGTTTTGATTATACCTTGTATTGATTTATGTTGTAAAGTTCTGATTAGATTTGATTTAGTTCTGTTGTAAATCCGAATGATTCAATGTAAAGATTTGTTTTGATTTTTTTTTATTTTAATCTGAATTGTAATTATTTCTAGCTTTAATCATGCGCTTTCATTTCTTAATATGTACAGTGTGTGTTTTTTTGTTTTGTTTTGAAACACGCGTTTTCTTTTCTGTTTGGGCTTGGGCTGAAAAATGATGAAGGTTCGTGCGATTAAGGGTTGAAGGCCTCAGTCTTGGATTTTCTTAGTCAGTTTTTTCCAATTAATAAATCAGACAAAGCTTTTAATTAAGTTATGTTAATAATATAATTTTAATAAATTTTGTAATAATAATGTAAAAAAAAAAAAAAAACAGTTTCTTAAGACAAAAATCTGCAATGGGCCTAATTTGTTTAATTTATTGGGCCTTATAAAAATGAATCACTTATGGGTCTCCCTGATAAATAAAACAAACCCCCTTTCTATCTATTTCAAGCATTATAAATGGGATTAGTAAATACACCCTTCTTACAAAAGAAAATGAATGGACCCTTAATTAAATATGGGCCTTTCTGATTTAAAAGGTCAAAAAATTAATAATGTAAGTCCTTCTTCAAAATGGGCTGAAACCAAAAGCTTTGATTGAAATGCAATGGGCTCTAAAACTAAAATGAGCTAAGAAGTCTATACACCTCCTCTAAAAACCTAATGGACCCTCAACTTTTCATGGGCTATTCTGATTTAGAAAAGCCCATTAATTCTCTAATAGGATAAAACCACCTTTTATAAACTTAACCCCCCCCCCCCCCCCCCCCCCCCCCGAATTTGACAATAGTATATTATAAACAAATAAATTTAGGAAAAATAGATTAGAAACTAGCAGGGTAAATTTGGAGTATGGCGGGTTTTTATGCTCTTTGTGCATGGTTAAAAAAAATAAAAGTTACTTTTAATTCTCTGATATGGTTAAAATATAAGAAAATTTTAAAAGCAGAGAATTCCTTTTTTAAAACAGCAGAAATTTTGACAAGGATTATAATCACTAACCGTGGTTGTATTTTGAACGCTAACTAAAATAATATAAATTACAAAATATTGATGTTGAGAACCGAACTTGGGACCTTTAGGTCTATCACAACGGTTGAGTTAACTAACTGTTGTGATATAACGCGCACTTTCTAAAATACTACAAAGGTTTCAGGACCTGTTTGAATATATGTGTCTTGCAACCATTATTAAATGGGTTTTTCGTAGTAGTGTTAAAAGGTATACTATCCAATTTACATGACATAAATGCTCCAGTAATTTGAAAAATGAATCATCAATTCCTATCCCAGAGAGTTTTCTTTTCCACAAGTTGATTCCCAAACCTGATACCGTTTTAAATCCTATTGGAATCACTTTAATAGCCATAAATTACTCCAAGTTTCTTCTTCTACTAGTAAGGTATCATCTGTAAATTGAAGTAGATCATATAACACATCACAATTAACACTAAATCCCGAGAAATTACCTCTTAATAGAGATTATCTAACCAACACAGACAGGCCTTCATCAGCTATTGTAAACAAATAAGGAGACAATGGATCTCCTTGTCTTAACCCTCCATGAACATTAAATTTATCAGTGTGGCTCCCATTGACTAAAACTAACATATTTCTTTTGAAAACTCCACCCTCCATCCATTTCAACCATCTAGTCCTAAATCCCATATTGATCAACATTTCTTTTAGGAAGGACCAATCCACACAATCGTATGCTTGAAATAAACCCACCTTAAGTAATATACACTTCTTCTTATTCCTATGTGTGAAATCCATAATCTGATTTTTAACCATGACAACATCTAAAATATGTCTTCCTGGAATGATCATTGTTTGGGACTTAGAAATAAAGTTACCAATCACTTTACTCATCCTTGCAGCAAACAACTTTGATATTACTTTGTATACATAACCAATAAGGCATGTGGGCTTATACTCCTCCAAATTTTGTGGATTATCAACCTTAGGGATAAGAGCTAAGAATGAAGTTATCATAGCTCTAGGAAGAGTAGCCTTGTGATAAAATTCCTGGAAACAACAAATGACCTCCTCACCAATGAAACCCTAAGATCTCTTAAAGAGGTCCAAGTTAAACCCATCAGGCCCTGCACTCTTATCACCCTCACAAATAAAAACCACATCTTTAATTTCCTCATTAGTAAACATGTAACACCCTCTAAAAACCCGCGAAAGAATACACCATAAATCAGAGTAATATAATCACGCATATCAATAAAGGGTGTCACAAAACTAAAAATCTCATACACCCGTCATGCTCAATAACACTTAATTAAAATTCACGGTTTCCATACATTTTCACATATGCATGTAGCAGCGAAATCATTTTCATTCAAACAAATGTCATATTTAAGTCCCACAATGAATTCACTCATTCAATAAATTAGGCATTAAAATCCAATTCATCACATACTTCCAATAAGGATAACAAATAAAAGAGTAAACAAAGTATCTCTCGAATTATAAATTAAAAATCGTTCTCCAGTGTTACATAACATCATAGCATAACCCAAAACCAAAATACAGAAAGGAAAATAAAGATAGCTTCTTCTGCTACACTCTTTCTAGAAGTAACTCTAATCTTTAGTACCTGATCAATATTGTATAACATTAATTCCAACATAAGGATAAGAATTCACGTAATTATTAAAATCATATAATAATACATTATGCATAACATACATTCATAAGGTGAATTCACTCACACTTCAAAATACTATACATGCATAGCATCACCGAGTTATTCATACTATTCACAAGTGTACACTCACAGTCTACAATTTCACAAATACATCATTTTCAGATAACACAAATAACTTCACATTATAACATAGAACAATATGACTCAATGCAAGACTCAAATGCAATACTCATGCATGTAGTACCAATCACTATTTTTTTAAAATTTAAACCAGGTTTGTTCCCTAGATCAATAACACACAAAAGCTCGTACCCTAAGATTTCAAATCCCGCTCTAGGTTTGGGACAAGTCAGTAGCTCCCATAGAACTAACAAAAATTGACTCTATACAACAATGATGCATGTGAAATTTCAACAACCATATGCAATAAAGACCTTCCCTCAATATTAACTTCAATAATTCATCATAATTGAATTACAACACAATTACACATACATGCACATTTTCATGAATTATCCACAAGAAATTCACCTTCATAGTATAACCACGCCAAGCTATCATAACATCACATAACAAGCAATATACAAAAGTGTCATTACGATCCAACACCAAATCACAAACCACACAACACATAAATACAAGTCATTTTACACAACCACCAATGATTAAATCACATATTTCCAACAAGGCCATTGTTATTGACAAGAATATGGCACTAGATTCCTAACACTTCAAATGGTGACCCAAATGAAGATACGGTTCGAAAGTTATGAAATTTTGAAGTTTTACAAAAATATTGTTCAACACCAATCGATTGCACCCATATGTCAATCGATTACACCAGTACATAACCCAGCTTGTCACAATTATTTTAGTGTGTAATCGATTGCAGCAGTGTGTCAACCAATTACGCCTTGTACAAAAGCAATTTTACGAAAATCAATAGTAGCTATATGAAAATCCCTTTCATCCCAATTTTAAAACCCCAAATTTCATGAAACATTACATATTCAAACCCCAAAATCCCATTACCATCAACACACATCATTACAACACGAATCAACATCATATACAAAGATTTCTCATCAACCGTAAGCAATTACAAAACATAGAAATTGAGAAATTTTCATCCTAAGCATAAATATATCCATTACATATCGTTATATGATTACCGTAACATGAAAATACCAATTCTTACCTTGATTTCTTGATGGATTCTTTGAATTTCTTCTTAGGTGCTCTTCTCCTCTTTCTCCCTTTTTCCTTTGCTTTTATGTGAAACCCTTTTTTCCTCCTCCCTTACTAACTTCTATTTTCTTTTTATTAAACCACTAGTAAAGTAAATACTAAATCTACTAACCAAGTTAATGGGCTCACTATCACCCCCCCACTAACACTTCACATTATCACAATTAGGCCCAATTACCATTATTTTACTATTTCTCTACAATTCTCACAAATTAAATAATTCCTTCACTAACTGACAACATTTCCAAATTGAAACAATCGGGTGAAAATCATCAAACAATGAAGTCTCCATCGAATGTGTTTTATCCCACGTGAAGGGATAGGTGAACATCGAGAAAACCTGAGAAGGGAGAAGTTACGGTCATGCGACCGAAAGATCGAGTAAGGGAGTGTGTTACGTGAGGGGAAGGTATTAGCACCCCACACGCCCGTAGTACTCTATGATATCCACTCTTGTTATCTATCTTATGTGTGTGTCTAATTTATGCTTACTGCTTATTGCTGAGGAATAATGCATGCAAAAGAAAAGAGAAAATAATGTAAGGAAAATAAAGTTGTGCTCGCTTAGGCCCTACCTCAATGCCTACTATCCTTTTTGAGGAATCAGAGTTACCGTAGTTCGACTCGCATGTTTTGTTTGTTTTGTGTTTTTTATGAACAATGTTAATTCTGCCTTCTGCCCTAGCTCGACCTTTGGAGACTCACACGTTGGCATAGAAGTAAATTAATCATGTACTTACCTAAAAATGGTTTTGAGTTACGCCCTAAAGGCAAGATGCCATGTTTGATTGGTTTGTGTTTTGTTACCTTGAAAAAGGGTTTATGTATGATTAACATGTTTTATGATTTGCTAAGAAAAAGAAGTTTTAGTTTTAATACATATGCAAAAAGAGGAAGAAAAGAGTCTACGGGAGAATAGCCTATTTCTAATCCTAATATACAATGGTAGTCCAAAGGTTTTGAATAAAAAAAGGGAAACCTCTACCTAATATTAGCATGCATGGCTTGCAACCTAATATTAGCATCCGAAAGGAACAAGCACATCCTAAGGGAACATGGCATGTACAAGGATACAAAACAAGCTAGCTCGAAGGAGCACGCACATAAAATGGTAAAGAAAAGAAGTGAAATGCTTTAGTCAAGGGGAGTGTATCACTTGAGACAAACAAGCCGGAGTGAAATATAAAAGAAGAGAAATACTTTAGCTAAGGGGAGCGGATCACCCAAAGAAAACAAGCGGGAATAGGATGTAAAACAAAAATGTGATGTCCAAAGCGACTGAACACCTAGCCAAGATATATAAGACCGGGGTAGGAGACATAAGGTAATATGAACAATCACGGAGTGTCAACATTGGCCAATAACGAGAGTAGGCACAACTCCAACTCATCGTGGTGCGTCACGAGCTAAGGATGACACTGACAAAATTACGGGAGTTGATTGTGAATCCTTTCTGCTCGCCTCCTTTTGAAGACTTCAATAAGGGATGTGGGAATAGTGAAAGCACAAATGTAAACACATGAGCGGAATACCTACTCAAAGGTAGGGTTTTAAACAAACCACACACAAGTAGCACACAGTGGCAAACAATGAGGAATTTCCCTAAACGGGTCTTTAAATAAACCAAAGGGATTCCTGACATGATCAGCAATTGAGACCCCTATCATACATCTCTATCCTACTTCTCATGTCATCAAAAAGAAGTAAAACCCTACTTCTTATGATATCTAGAAAGCTGTAAAGAAATGCGATAAAGTGCGGAAAAATGTAAAAGTGGTAGCGACGACTACGAAAAGCAAGCCGATCGTTGAAAGCGGACGAAAGCAATGGAGAAACATGGGAGTACGCGTCGAGCAAGCTTAACTAAGAAACAAACAAAGTTATAAATCAATCCAACTAAGATGAATGTGTGCCATGGAAGCACCACACATGACAATGTTCCTGCAAGGCATCATAAAATATTATACACATCCGGACAATATATAACACAATATGAGTAATAAGCATTTCTCATGGAATGAGAAACAAAAGAGTTTCGCATCTGAAGCGAGCCTAAGATAGAGTTTCCCAATCACATAACCACCATTTTGGTATATGATTGGAAACGCCACAATGTATCTTGCACCATTAACAAACATGTCAAAAAATAACAAGGCAAAACAATATGAAAAGTGCATGAAAACCAATATGATGGTCAACCAATAAAGTGCAACAAGTAAGCATGCATCGAATGGTAATTATTGAACTAAAATTATGAACTAAGAAGGGTCAAAAAGCTGCACTAAAACCGCGTTAGAAAAAATTATGCATTACGGTATAAAACGCGTTTTGGAAAATAGGCGTCCGGAAAAATATGCTCGGAACAGAATGATATTTTCACGGTAAATTGTAAACATGCTCAAGAACTCAAATCCATAATCGGTTCACTCAAAAAAGAAGCGGAAGCAAGACTTCCATGAATGGTCCATTCGACACGCAGTAAAAAAAGTTGCTTGGAATCGAATGAAACCCGCGTGAAAAACTTGCAAACGGGCCACTGGATTCAAAAATGAACTCGATTTGAACTAATTCCGTCTGGAAGTGGGATTTTTAAGCTAATTCCGTTGGCTGGACAATAACTTTTTACTAAAAAATCTTTCTCAGAAGCTGGCTGATACGTATACCAACAGCTATGGAATCATCCACAAAGTCAAGTTACATTATGAAAAAGTATTAAAACTCATCAAGGTTAGGAAGTTAGAGCAAAAATGAATTTATGTCATAAAATTACAATTTTCTAAAAATTGTGACATTTCTCATTAAACTCAAGTTTTGATGTGTGAAATATGGTTTATGAAACATCTTAAGTCCATTAGAGATTATCACAACTCATGGAAATGATAAGAGTTAGCAACTTCGATGTTAACCAAAAAAATTTTTTATGTTATGTCAAAGTATGAAAATGTCATGAATATGCACATTAAAATTAGTAGCATTAAGAGAAAACTACTACATGTTAGTGAACATTGTTATGATAGTAGGGAACTATATATACCAACACAACTCCACACAATTACATATTATCAAAATTTTGTGTTAATGTATAAACTTGAATGTTAATGAGAGTTAGTAACCAAAAGTATGCATTGAGGTCTTAATTAAAGTAACTATAAGCATTGATTTTTAACTCATGAGACTAATTGAACAACAACACTTCTTGATCAAATTTGTGAAATCAAGAACTCGACATAGTCTCATGAATCATTAACCAATGTCAAGTTTCTCTAACACTTTTCTATCAATTATTAAACCAGAGTAAAAAATTAGAATTAAACTACTATATGTGTTAGTTTATGTGAATTCTTAATCTATGTCAATTCTTGAATCAAAATTAACACTGGGCATTAACACAAACACCTAGTGTGCACCTAATTTCTACATTGCAAATCAACAACACAACTCTCTAATTCTATGTCCAATTTCAACAATTATAACCAAAACCTAACCTCCAATTACAATTCAATTCATCAATTCAATTTCAAAATTCAATAACCAAATACAATTAAGTTTCAATTATGAGAAAATAGTGGAGTTTATATTGAGTTTACCTCTTGAAGAGAAGAGGAGTTTGTAGAAGAAGAGGATTAAGAATCAGATGTGAAGTGGAGAGGGAGTGGGGTGTGAGATTAAGGAGGAAGAGAGAAGTGACTTTCCAACTTTGTGATTCTTGATCTTGAGAATTGATGAAGATTGTTGAGAATTATTGATGATCTTAATGAAGATCTTGGAAGAAAAGTGAGAGAAAAGTGTTTGATACTTAAGAGAATGAGAGAGAATTGTAGAGTATTTTTTGAGATTGATGAGTTTTTTTTTAGATAAATTAGTGTGAATGGGAATAGATAGTGTGGGCTTATGTGAGTGAATTTGGTTAATGGGTCCCAAATAATCACAAACACTAATGCAGATTTTTTAATTCACTTGAGTCTGACACGTTCAGGTCAAATTCGTAGGGATCTCAGTACAACTTTTGAGGTCAAAATATAAAACCAAAACAAATATAACATTAAGAATGACCTCGTGTCCGAAGATGGGCTCAATCAGATAAATAGTGATTTAGTTATGAATTTTTTAAATTTCGCCTCACATAACTTTAATTTCCAGTTCAGGATTTTTAGTGCGTGACGGGCGAAACGAATGAAAAATAGAAGGCTTATGTATATCGTTCACGCATGGAGTGTGAAACAGAAATGAAACTAACAAATTTTTTGAACCAATGCCGCCAAAACCAACATGATACAACAAAAATTGATTGAGATATAAATTTTTAAACGTCGCCAAAAGAAAAATATTTGTCACTATTTTTATACTGAAAATTCCTCAGAAATCTGTAACTTGTGACACCTTCCTTAAGGAATCAGCTCTTAGCCATAAAATATGAAATGTAGATAACATCGAGACGAAATTTTGTCCACCAGAACAGACTTCAAACAGCGAACGATGAATTTATTAAGAATTTATTGGTATTCAAAAACTGCACCTTTAACACACTTTTTCACTATATTTTCCCATGTGCGTCTTCCGAAGATTTTCCTGTTCGGTGACTTTCCTTGAGGAATTGGCTTTTGATCCAAACATAAGAGTTGGAGAGTACATGAAGACAGACTTTCTGATATAGAACCCACTCCGAGGTGATAAACCAGATCGGACATACGAATTTTTGAATATCTGCAAGATGGTGAAACGACAATTAATTCAAGTTACCACCTTCAAGCAAATAAATTTCTTGGATGCTTTCTTTGCAGAATTAGTCTTTCACCTGAACATGAGGGTTAGTAATAAAACCGAGAAGTATCAGTACTTGAGGAATCTACTGAATATGATGAATCAAACCAAGTTATAAATTCCCAAATGCACGGGGAACAAGTAACCAGAAATTAAATCCAACACCACTTCAGAGAAATCAAATTATTCAGAGACTTTCTCTCACTATTAATTTCTGGCATGAACATATGGTGAAGAGAATACCAAGACAATTCAGATTCTTGAAGAATTAGCTCGAGACGATACTCCAGTTGCAAATTGTGAATTCTCAAGTTTGAACCCGTAAAATGCTGTTTCTGATTCACATTGTTTCAAATTTGCCGAAACACCTGATTTCTTTGCAATAAGCCTAAAAAACAAGTCCTCTGATCCCATAGTCACCGATACATGCAATGCCAAATGGCCTATTATAGAATATTCATATGAAAAATGCAATATACATAAGCCATATAGTCCTTGTTGTACCCCAAAATTTTTCCTCTCTTTTCTCAAGACATTTCTCACAAAGATCTTTAATGGTTCAAGCTTACATAAGTATTGGCTAGGTCAAGCCATCTCCTCAACACTGATGCCTCAAATTAGGGTTTGGTTTTTCACAAGGACAATTGGACTTCTAGTGCTTAAATTGACTTTCATGGATCATTATGGATCTTCAAGAATGCTCACATCAATTTTCAAGTCTTGAATCACAATTTTGCTCAGTCAGTTGATCAGATGACTAAAAATCGGTTGTATTGGATAAAAAGCCAACTATGGTCAACCTACAGTCAAACATCAAGATTTTTGACCAATATAAACATTTTGAAGTTATATGTATCAAATGGTCAAGTTTGGATCACAATTCCCCAAGAAAAATGTTTAAATTACCAAAAGGGTAAAATGGTCAAAATTAGGGTTTTGATTGTAATTGACTGATCATTGACTTTTGACCTAATACATGATCCAATGGCTTGAAGCATAATCTCAATGATTCTAATATAACATGTTGACCTAATCTCGTGGCTCAAATCATCTTTCAAAATCAATGGATTGATAATTGAATTTTGGGTCAACTGATGAAAAGTCAACTAATGTACAAAAAGTCAAACTTTGACTTTTTGATCAAGCTTTGATTTCAAATATCACAATTCATCAAGACATTCAAAAATAGGAAGCTTGATCGTCAAGAAATCAAGAAATTCAAAATTCAATTTGAAAAGTCAAACTTTTCAAGACTTATAAATATTTTCTAAGTGTTTTTATATATGATAATTTCACTACTTCATGCCAATTTTTCACCAAGATGCAAGATGGTTCAAAAGAAACTTTCAACATGAAAGTTGTAGATCTTGATGATATCTACAAATTTTTAATAGAGGAATCATATCCAAAAAATGCTTAGATTTTGAGTTATAAACCCATAAAGTCATGCACTTTTGCTAAAACACATAGTGAAAAATTGACCTAGTTTAGGCAGATTTTGGACCTAACTTCTTGGCCAATTTTCACCAAGCTCCAAGAGGATTTTGTCAAAATGGTAAACATAAAGGTTTTAGAGGATTTTTTTAGATTTTCAAAATTTCATAGAACTCAATGAGATCATTTTTGATCTAGGAGAATCGAAGATATGAAGTTAGGGTTTCAAACTTGAATTATAGGTCATTTTGTGATGAACAAGAATTCAAATCTCAAGCCTATGCTGCAGAATCTTGTTTTTGGAGGCCTCGAACATGTAAATCACTCTATAATTAATTGTTTAAACAATTGATTGATGTATGGTCCAAGTGATTAAGCCATTATCCAAAGCAATTTTCCATTTTGGGAAGAAAGTAACCATTCCATTCTTGTAAAGAAAGCTTTATGCAAAGTCAACTTGTCTTGAGCTCCTAAATTTTTCTTTCTGCACACATTGAGTCTATAAAGATCAGAAGAGTTATGTATAAAGTGCTCAAACAAAGGCACTTTTCAAAAATACTTTCAAAAAAATCACAAGCACATTTACAAAGCATTTCAAAAGTGAGCTAGCAACTAAGATCCCATAGATAACTATGGATGAAAAGGGTGCTAACACCTTCCCTTTTCATAACCAACCCCCCGAACTCAAGAAAATTATCAAAAAGGTCTTTCCTGTTCTTTTCGCCATTTCCTTAATTGGATAAAAGAGAAGTCAGTGGCAACTCTTGCTATCCACAACAATTGCGATAAAACGCAAAATACCCAAGTAAGTTCTCCCACCGTATTAAAGAATTGGAGACTCTACTGGGGACTACTTAAAGGTGGGGTTACCTTAGAGACTAGATCATCTTTAAATGCTTTCATTGTTTGATTTGTTTGCTTTACATTTTTGGGTCCTAGTTTGGGTTGTGTATAGATCCTCTACCCGGATCTGGGAATATTATTAGGTAAGTTGCAAATATTATGGAGACTGTACGGTGTAGACCGATATGGTTGAGACAATAGCTACGTTAGTGTAACACATTTTTGGGTATCGGTATCCCTTATGGCGAATTAAGGAGAATACGGGGCCGCTGTGTGGTGTCATGAAGCACTAACTGACCTTAGAACCTTTTGTTGAATAACTTGGCCATTAGGAAGTGGTGTGATAGTCGGCTTTGGTGTTGTCCGAAGTTGGTTGATACTCGATACTACGCTATTGAGATCAGACTTTTGGTATATTTCAGTCGCCAAAACAGAGGCTTTCGCTGAAACAATTCCTAATGAAGAAAGATCAATGATATTGAGATTCCCTAGAACCCGATTACTTTTTAGGACAGGTTGAACCAACCAAACATCAAGAGGGTACTTACTTATGAACCTTATGAAAGCCTAAACCTAAGGACTCGTTTGATTTTCTTATATGTGTTTACTTGTACATAACATCATGACATCATACCATGGCATTTTTCACTAACCATTTCAAGGACCTTGGGATTTATCAGTGTGCTATTTTGTAGGATATGGCTTCCATGCGAAGAAATAATATCCGAATCAACCTTGTGAAAATTCCTCTTCAACTCAAGGATTTAGCGTCAAGAGTTCCAAATGATTCTCCGTTCACCAAGAATATTGGTTGTCTCATTAACTCAGTTATCTCAAACATTGAAGAAGTCATGGTACATGTGCTTTTTCAATTCTTTGATCCTAAACATCATTGTTTCACATTTCCTGATTACCAATTAGTGCCTACCATGAAGGAGTTCTCTCAAATCTTGGGAATGCCTATTCTTGATCAAATACCCTTTACCGATATGGAGAAAGACCCAAGACCTGAGGAGATTGCTTTAACTTTACATTTGCAACGGCCCGATGTTGTGGCAAATTGGGAAACAAGAAATGGTGTTAAGAGTTTTCTAGCCAAGTTTCTGTTTGAGAAGGCTCAACTTTTTTGGGATGCTCTGGATTTGCAAGCTTTTTAAGAGGTGTTTGCCCTTCTAATTTATGGAATGGTACTATTTCCTAACACGGACCAACTCATAGATGTGAATGCGGTTAAAGTTTTTCTATCTCGTAGCCCAGTGCCTACCTTACTTGCAGACATTTTGCATTATCTTCACGCTCGCATCATGAAGAGAAGGGGGATTCTTATGTGTCGCACTCCTCTATTGGCTAGGTGGTTTATTTCACACCTTCCTCGATCTATTTTGAATAATGAGCAAGGCATGAGATGGTCTAATAGGTTGATGTCACTCTCGCATTCGAATATTCATTGGTGTTCTCGATCTTTGGAGGATGTTATCATTATTGACCGTTATGGGGAATTCCCTAATGTCCTTCACCTTGGAATTAGGGGAGGTATCACTTATAATCCTTTCTTGGCTATACGAAAGTTTAGGTTTGCTCGGAGGGATGTCCCTCATGAAGCGCTTGTCCAAGGAATTATATTTGACAATGAGAACAATGTCCAAGGTTATCGTCAAAGATTTGGACGAGCTTGGGGCATGGTGAACAAAGTTAATAGCAAGACGTTGGGGCATAATAACTCCATTCCTTTGGAGCCTTATCTCAAGTGGGGGTGAGCTCGTGCTCAAAACCTCATGATGCCATATGAGACCATCCTACCTATCATCATGGTGCCTATTGCCGAAGGAGATGTTCCCTACACTATTCTACATCCTAACATGCCTACTACTATCCAGGAGTTGCAAAGATCATAAATTCAACTCAAAGTGGAGCGAGACCCCTTTGAAACCCAGTTCTATGCAGGCGAGAAGAAAGTTGTGGAGCTCACAAGGAAACTTCACGAGGAGAGGAACTTGAATGCCTACATTACTCCAAAGAGGAAGCATCCATGGGAGACCTGAGCCTTTTTGTATTAGTTCATTTTTGCGTGTCTTTCTTTCATTGTAAGTCCAAGAGAAATTTTTTGTAACTGTTTGAACTTACTAATACAATTAATGTTTGTTCCTTCTTTGTTTAAACAAATTTAAACTTAAAGGTCCTTGAAAACATTTGCATTCACATTACATGCATCATAACATAAGTAGGTTTTCCAACACAGGTTTCCTCATCTTTCTACTTTTTATTTCAGTAAGATGGATCTCGAGCAGGCTGTGAAGGACTTATAGACACAAAATTCTCAATTTCAAGAAACCTTGCTCAACTTGGCCAAAGGGCAGAAAGGACTAATGTCACTTCTGGTTGCAAAGAAGAAGACCAAGAATAAGGCTTTGATCAACATGGGGAAGAGGTTTAAGGGCTTCTTTCGACAAGTTCAAATGGTACAAGACTCCTCCGAAGAGGATGAGAATCAAGATGAAGACGCAAGGAGCACCCGTGCTAATGGTGGTAACAATCCAATCTCTAAGGATGAGAGCTATTTTGACGAACAATATCTGCTGGTTAAAGACAAGTATAAAAAACTGGAGGACAGATTAAAGGCTATGGAAAATTCAAGTTGTGTCTGGCCTAGATTTTAGTGATTTGAGTTTGGTTCCTGGGGTAGCGATCCCCCACAGATTCAAGATTCCAGTTTTTTCCAAGTACGATGGTGTTTCATACCCGAAGATTCACTTGAGATCTTACGTCCGTAAAATTCAACTGCATACCACTGATGAGAAGTTGTGGGTGCACTTATTTCAAGAGAGTCTGTTTGGGACTCAATTGGAGTGGTTTTACCAGTTAGAAGGTTCCAACATCCATACTTCAGAGGACTTGGCCACCGCCTTCTACCGTTAATATCAGTACAATGCCAATCTGTCGCCAACTAGAGTGTAGTTACAAGGAATGACCATGGGTTCCAATGAACGCTTCAAAGAATACGCGCAAAAATGGGGAGACCTGGCTGGCAGGGTGCAGCCACCATTGACTGACAGGGAATTGGTAAATATGTTCATGGGGACATTGACTGGGATATTTTTCAACTTACTGATTGGGAGCTCATCATCTAGGTTCACTGAGTTAATCTTTACTGGTGAAAGGGTTGAGAGCAGTATTAAAAATAGAAAGATACCCATGGCCATCGCTAAAGATATTTATTTGACCGTTAGCAAAGTGGAAGGCAATTGGATCAAGAATTATGACATGCATGGTATTTCTCGAGATTATTTGATAAACAAAGCTAAGGGATTTGCAGAAGAAGGAAAGTGGACGGCTTTCAATGCATTACTGGCCGTGTTAATTTATGGTTTAGTCCTCTTACCTGTGGCAGAAAGGTTGGTGGATTTGGCAGAAATTTGTGTCTTTATGAAGGATAACCCGGTACCAACATTGTTAGCTGATACTTACTATACTATTCATTCTCGGCATGGCAAGAGAGGGGATGTGGTATGTGGAACAGCCTTACTTTACAAATGGTTCATGATGCACATGCCTACCAAGGGAACATTTGTCGACACAGCTGAGACATCTCTCTAGGCCCCACGGATCATGGGACTCACTTCTTACGACATTGTTTGGAGCAACATGGGAATTCTGAAGGAGTTCATTACGAGTTTTGGTGAGCTTCCTAACGTTCCACTCATGGGAACCAAGGGTTGCATCAACTATAATCCCATATTGGTACGGCGTCAAATAGGATTCCCAATGACAAATGGACCTACTGAGCGGGAAGTGAAGGAAACTGTTTATTTCGGCAATGGAGGAGATGCTGCTATGTTTGAAAGGGTAAAGGTCTCCTGGAAACACATTCATCGAAAGGGAAAGCTTTCTTTTGATAGAAGTGGAGGTGTGGCTCTTGACGCTTACTCAAAATGGATTCAGAGTCGGGTAAAGATGTTTTTGTTACCTTATAAGAGGGAAGAACCATTATACTTGTAGCCTGTGTATGATCTGGAAGATGACCATCTTGCTCATGGCAGGATGTCTTCTAAGCAGCCCACGCCAGGAGAATCCAAAGTTGTACCAATGACGTGCCTAAAAAATGCCAAAGATGAGAATATTAAGCTACAAACTGATTTGGAAGATAAAAATATTGAGCTTTGATTTGCTTTACAAGAAAAGAAAAGAATCTAGAGGGAGAATCGGGAGAAATATCGTCTACTAGAGGGTCGCGGATCATGTGAATAGTCAAAGAGGTCAAGGATTGAGAATTCCAGCTTAACTATTATTCAGGATAATGCACTTTTGAAAAGTCAACAAAGTATTAAGAGTCTCCAAGTAACAAGAGCAGAGTTAAGAGCATGTCATGGCGAAAAGGTTAAAGAATTAGAAAGGAAACATACTGAAGTCAGAATGCAAGATCAGAAGCGCGAAGAGCAGATGGCTCGTGTGATGTAATAAAATGCGAAGCTCAAAAATCAGATAGAAGATTTTGAGAATGCACATATATCTACTTCTTTTCCAAAATGCAAAAAACGTGATCACTTCTTGGAGCAATATCAGTACTTAGAAGAACAACTAATATGAAAAGATGAAGTGATTAAAGGCCTTGTTAAAGAACGCGACTTCCCAAGGACAAGACAGTTATTCCAAGAGACCAAGGAGTGGAGTGAGGAGCATTTCCAGGAGGAGGGGCCTTTATTTAAGTCGGGATGGGGGACCTACCCCTTTGATTTTTATCATTTTTTTTGTTTTTTGTTAAAGTGATCACCACCAGTCTTGTTGGATGGGATCTTTTTTTATCTTGTACAAATTCCGTGGATTTTGAGAATTTGTGTTTTTGATGTTTTTGTAAATAAATAAGTTTGTTTTTGCACTTGTATCTTTATTTTGTCATTTGTCTTTTATCGTGCTCAGATGTTATTCCTGATGGTTGACAAAACTCGTAAATGCCTGGAAATAACAAAAACATATCATGCACATCATGCATCTCATACATTATAGGTCATCTCAGGATAATTTTCTCATCTTAATTCTGATTTTCTTATTCAAAGTTCAAGACGAATACTCATCGGTATTCCTCCAGAAACAATTTTCCAAGACAGATGGAGCAAGTTCAAGATGAACTCGCTGAAATGAGAGCCCAGATGGCTACTCAGATGACCCAGTTCATGGAAGTAATCACTAATGTGAATCGTCGATAGGAAGAATTGGCTACCATTGTCAACAATCAATGCCACTATCCAGTGGATGGTGGGAATCAAGGGCTATATCTGGACATTTCTGTTGGACTGGGAGATGTAAAAGACCAGCCCGCCATGAATCTTTACAGGTCACCTGGAAATCCTTTCCTGTGCAACATGGGGCAATTCCCCCCATCTCCAGGACCTCGTTTTGTGGGGAACCGGAGAGATAATATGGGTGGTGTAAGAAACTATCAAGAGCAGGACTATGATTTTGATCAGGATGAAGATCAGTTTTCTGTACGGCGTTCTGAGCCAGAAGTTCGGGTTGAGGACAAAAGGTATCGGTTGTTGGAAGAATATTTGAAGGCTGTGGAAGGGCAAGGAGTCCTTGGTATGGACGCTACTGATTTTGGGGTAGTATTTGGGGTGAAGGTTCCTCCAAAGTTCAAACCATCGGTCTTTGAAAAATACAACGGTTCGTCATGTCCCATTACTCATGCAACTGCTTATTTTCGAAAGATGTCGGTACATACCGATGATCAGGGACTTTTGATTCATTTCTTCCAGGATAGCCTATCTGGGGCATCCTTGGAGTGGTACATGAAGTTAGACAAAACCCATATTCGATGCTGGAATGATCTTTCTCGTGCTTTTGTCAAACGCTATCAGTACAATGTAGATATGGCGCCTAATCGCACTCAATTACAGAATTTGTCCCAGGGGCCAAAAGAATCTTTCAAAGAATACGCTCAGAAGTGGCGTTAGTTGGCTACGAGGGTTCAACCTCCACTCATGGAGCGAGACATTGTTGATATGTTTATGAGCATGTTGCAAGGGCCGTTTTATGATCACATGATAGGAAGTTCTTCAGCAAGATTTGAGGTGGGTTTGAAATTAGGGAAGATTCAAATCAGTGGTTCTATTGGTTCATCATGGGGTAGTAAGAAGCCATTAAATACTTACCCCAAGAAAAGGGAAGGCGACACAAGTGCGGTTTACTCTCAAAGAGGAAGAAGAGAGGATCGTCAACACCAACAAATTAATGTTGTTTCTATTCATGTTAATGCTCCTCCATTGAAGAGACAGAATCTGGTTCCCTAACAACAAAGACAATAAGATGCTCCCCGTCAATATAATAATTAACAACATAGACAGTTGAGAAAATTCGATCCCTTGACAGTCTCTCTTATGGAAGCACTCCACCATTTGCTCGATTTGAATTTGATCAGTTTGAGAAATATGCCACCACCCCTGGAAGACTTCCTCTTAACTATGATGCTAACCCAAGATGTGAATTCCATTCTGGCGAAGTTGGTCATTTAACAGACAATTATTTTGCGTTGAAGTGCAGAATATAAGACTTGTTGGATGCCAAGGAAAATGATTTGACTCCAGTGACTGGTCCGAATGTTACCCAAAACCCAATGTCTAGACATGGAGGGTCTGTTGTTAATATGATTGATGATAATGGAGAAATGCTGAATTTAGTTATGAATGTGGAACATATAACTACTCTGTTGTGGTTTGTTAAGATGTATTTGCTTGAAAATTCTATTTTCCCGGGATATGATTTAGACTGTGCCAAGTCTAGAGAGCAACCGAAGGGCTGTGATGATCTGAAAGTTGGCATCAAATTCATGATGAATGAAGGTTCCCTACAGTTTTATAGGAGACCAAGATACCGAAAGGTTACCGAAGATGTTGTTGCTGAGGTATCTATTCCTTACACCCTGGCACGCATTATTACTCCATCTAGGGCACCTCCTTTGATGATTACAACACCTGGTCCCATGCCGTATACAAGTGAGAAGGCTATCCCATGGCATTATGGTGCTGATGTTTATTACCATGGGGTGAGTTAAGAGGTAAATCCTTGTCCTTCTAAGGAAGAACTTACTGAAGACAACAAAGGGGATATTCATAATTTCTTTGAAGAAAGTCGAATAACTAGAAGCGGAAGAGTGTTTGGTCCCTCCAATGTACAAGACGCGGCAGATGCTTCTGCAAGAGAAAAAGGAAAACAAAAAATGATGATTGGTAATCCAAGGGTTACGCCAGCCAATGTGACTCAACCAATTCTGGTACCAGAAACTTCTTCAGTTCCCGATGAAGTTAAGGAGTTAATGTGAATTATCATGAAAAATGATTATAGCATAATTGATCAGTTAAGCCATACCCCTTATAAGATGTCTATCTTATCCTTGTTGATCTATTGAGAACCTCACAAAAATGATTTGATAAAGTTGTTAAAGAAATCATTTGTACCGCATGAGATAACAGTCAATCAGTTCGAGAATGTTTGTGCTAATATATCTGTTGGGAACTGTATAGGCTTCACAGATTTTGATCATCCTCCAGAAGGGAGAGACCATAACAAAGCGTTACATATTTCTATGGAGTGCAGGGGAACTACTTTATCCCTAGTTTTAGTGGATACAGTGTCATCTATGAATGTACTACCCAAGTCAGCATTGATGAAAATTGATTGTTCCGGCCTAGAGCTGTGTCCTAGCGACTTGATGGTAAAAGCCTATGATGGGTCCCGAAGAGCAGTATTTGGTGAGGTAGAATTACTTATCATGGTTGGTCCTCACACTTTCACTGCTACTTTCTTTGTATGGACATACAGCCAGCGTATTGTTGTTTGTTGGGGCGACCGTGGATTCACAAAGCAGGGGCAGTCACTTCTACTCTTCACCAGAAGCTAAAGTATCCTACAGAGGGAAAAGTGATAACTATTTGCGGCGAGGAAGAGTATATTGTGAGTCATTTGACATCATTCTGCTATGTTGAGGTTAAAGGTGAAATACATGAGACTCTTTTTCAAGTGTTTGAGACAGTCCATGCGGTTAATTTTCCTCCTCCAAAATAGAAAAAGAAGTCGGAAACTGTTATGTCTTCTCCCAGAGATGCTAAAGTGGTGATAGAGAACGGCAACCCTGAAGGTTGGGGTCGAGTGCTGGATGTTATCCAAAAATTCAACGAATTCGGTCTTGGTTTCATCCCGGGTCAGTAAAGTGCAACTCCTAGAGCTTCTGGTTTATCTACTCCTGTTAAATTCTCCCGTGTTAGTTCTACTCAAGAAGGATTCACCAATGCAATTGGTGACGATAGGGTTGATGGATACAATATTGAAGATTGGATTCGTCCAAGTATTATGGGCCAAGCACTCAACAATTGGACTTCTGTAGACGTTATCCAAGTTTCAAGCACCAAGGAGTAATTTTCTTGTTTTCTTTTGTTATCATGACATAATTCCTGTGCTTTTCCCAAGGCGTAGTGAACCATTTATGTAGGGCCACCATGTTTATTTTTGAAAAGTTTTTCATGAATAAAGGACGTTTTTTAATTCAAATTTTTTGTCCCATTCTTTTCTTTTTATTTCTCTTTAAATGGAAATATTTCCCTTTTCACACACTGTCACTAAAACACCAAAATATCATTTATGCAAATGCACTTCCACCATGCATTATATTGATAACAACTCTGTTAACACTCACTATGACTTTGATAATCCTATCTATCAAGATGAAGAGGAGGCATATGAGGATAGTGATATTCCTGGGGAATTAGCAAGGTTAGTAAAAAAAGAAGAGAAGGTTATCCAGCCGAATCAAGAGTCAATTGAGGTCGTGAACATTGGCACAAAAGAGGTAAAAAGAGAGGTCAAGATAGGGGCAGGTCTCGAGGAAAGTATGAAAGTCAGATTTATTGAGCTACTCCATGAATATTCTGATATATTCGCTTTGTCTTATGAAGACATGCCAGGTTTGGATACAGATATTATGGTGCATCGACTATCGCTCAAAGAAGGTTGCTCCCCTGTCAAGAAAAAGCTCCGAAGAACTCATCTTGAGATGTCCAAAAAGATTAAAGAAGTGGTTCAGAAACAGTTGGATGTGAATTTCTTAAAAGTCAACAATTATCCTCCATGGATTGCAAATATTGTGCATGTGCCAAAGAAAGACGGTAAGGTCAGGATGTGCGTGGATTATAGGGATTTAAACAGAGTCAGCCCTAAGGATGATTTTCCTATTCCTCATATTGATGTGTTGGTCGATAATACTGCTCACTCTATATTGTTTTCCTTCATGGATGGTTTTTCGGGTTACAATCAAATTAAGATGGCTCTGGAGGATATGGAGAATACAACGTTTATCACGCCTTGGGGAACCTTTTACTATAAGGTGATGTCATTTGGTTTGAAAAATGTCGGGGCAACATATCAGAGTGACATGGTTACTCTCTTTCATGATATGATTCACAAGGAGATTGAGGTATATGTGGACGACATGATTGTTAAGTATAACACAGAAGAGGAGCATCTCGTTCATCTGGAGAATTTGTTCGAGAGACTTAGGCAATTCTCGTTGAGGCTGAATCCAAATAAATGCACCTTCGGTGTGAGGTCCAGAAAGTTGTTGGGATTTATTGTAAGTTAAAAAGGCATCGAGGTTGACCCTGATAAAGTAAAGGAAATACAAGAAATGCCCGAACCAAAAACAGAAAAGTAAGTCTGTGGTTTCTTGGGGAGGTTAAACTACATTTCCCAATTTATTTCTTATCTCACGGCCACATGTGAACCTTTGTTCAGATTATTAAAGAAAAATCAGACGGTAAGGTGGAATGAAGATTGTCAGAAGGAATTTGACAAAACAAAGGAGTATTTGCAGGAACCCCCGTGTTGTACCCCAACACATTCCCATTGAGGTCCTCAATTTGATCAAGGATGCCCAAGAGTTGACCAGACAAACTCTCTCCTAAGGTAATGTACCTCAAACTAGGGTTTCCATTTTCATCAGGATGGTTGAAGTCCAAAGGTCCCAATTTATTTCCATGGTCCTAATAAGTTCTCAAGATCATCCATGTCAAGTTTCCTTCCTTGCACAAGAAGTTTGCTCAGTCAACTGCTCAGATGCCTGAAAATCAACTATACTAGGTCAAAAGTCAATTTTGGCCCACATACAGTCAAACTTCAAGATTTTTGGTCAACATCAACATTTTTAAGTGATATTAATCATTTTATCAAGGTTTGATCATGATTCCCCAAGGAATTCTCCAAATTCATCAAAACCCAAAAGTTGCTAAATTAGGGTTTCTCAGGAAAAGTCATCCAAACTTTGACCAAGCATACCTTCTTCATCCTTTATAAAAAAATTTCCATCTAAGGCTCATTTTTAAGAGGATGAAATTCCCTACAATTCATCTTCATCCCCCGTGTTCAAAATATGCACTCATCAAAAGATATGAATTTCTACATTATAGGTCCTTTTGAAAAGTCAACAAAAACACCTTATGGGTCAAAGCTTCTTACATGAACATGGAAGTCCCAATTGAGATGAACCAAAAATGGTTGTTTAGAGGACATCCAAAGATTTCTAAAAAGTCAAAAAACACCTCTCTATGGTTAAAACTGGAGGAGATATGCCTTGTCAAAGTTGACCATTTTTGCAAAATTGCCAAAAGTCAAATGTGCTCAAAAATACATATTTTGTCAAATGGGCCTAGCATTTCATGATTGCATATTTCTTGTGACATGGTCCACGACCCAAATTAGCATCTACACTTTATTTGCTTCATTTTATTTTATTTTGATTTTTTATTATTTAAAATTCAAATTAAATCAAATAAATAGCAAAAAATACAAAAGATTGATTTTTTATTTGATTTTTTTGTAGGAATCAAATCCAATTAGGCTGGCAAATCATATCAAACCCGATCAAGGAAAATTGAAGCAAAATTGGCATGATTATGTTTTTTTTAGAAACATATAATACAAGAACAAAATCAAATCCAATTTCCATGATTGACAAAGACTTAACTCGTTTTTGTTAACCTAATTTGTTATAATATATATATTGAACAAGAACAATGCGCAAGAAAGGTTGAGAGGTCGTGAAAACTGCAAACAAAAACTGCAAAAATTGTCAAAAAGTGGTGGATTGATTTCAAGCTTAGAGGGCCATTCAAAGCATTCTAAGACTACCAATAGACTCCTGGACATCTCCAGAATGTGTTTCAATCCATTGCAAGCATTTTCACGGCCGAAATCTCCCCCTAGACGTCACACGGTTTACGTTCTTTTTCAAATTCAATTACTATGATTCTTGCATCATGAGCATATTTTAATGCTATATTTGTGTTTGTTGTCATGTTTGCAACATGTCTAGACCATTTAATTTAAGTTTTGACGCCTGTATGCATATTTGCCATAGTTAGGGTTTACCTTGTCGTTTTATGTTTTTCAAATGCAGGAACAATTGGCCCTAATGAAGGATACCATTATGATCAAAGTGTCAAACCCAATTGATCCATGGTCTTGAATCTTATTTATATTGCTTGAACAGAAATTTTGAAGTTCACAGGTTATGGCTACAAACGCTTGTCTGTAGGTAAAATTCTTAGCCTAAGACGACAGTCTCAACGAAGAAGACAGTGGCGTGGCAAGCCGTGAGTGGATGATTCAAATTCCATGCGTTTTTGTAATAGGCTAACTCATATTGTATTATATTATTCTTATTTTAGTATTATAACAAATAGAACAGGTGGCCTAGTGGTGAAGTGCGCGTCTGTTCGATCCCAGGTCCCAGCATTTTCTTTATTTTCTAACTTTGTTCCAACAGATCATGTGCATACATGTCCCAGGAGTCCACCATGCACCACAACGTCTAGCCAATGGATTCATGATCAATCCATATCCAACGCCTACCGCTCAGGGCATACCATGGACATCAGGGAAAGCATCACATATCTTTTCTTTTCTTATTTTATTTCTTATTTTTTATTGTTTACTTAATTTCTTTTTTTCTTTACAAAATAACAAAAATCATTTTTTTTATTAAATCAAAAAATCACAAAAAACCTAAAAAATCTTTTTTTAATAAAAAATATTTTGTTTCTTTAATTAATTAATTAGTTTAATTATTTAGGGCAATTTAATTGTTTTTTTTTCATAATTTAAATCAATTAGAATTAGACTTTTAATTTGTACATAACCTAATTATTTTTTTCTCAAAAAATAATAATAACCTAAATATTTCTTTCAATTAAAATTTTAGGGTTCTTTAATTCTCACATTTAATTCGCCGCGCGCATTTTTTGATTTCCTTTTATTATTATTGTAACTGTTTCGAGTTTGTAATGGTTTAATTAGGGTTTTAAACTTCCGCGTTTTTATTTTCAGTCAAGATAATTATGTATATGCAAAAGCCCTGTAATAGCTAGGACTTTAAACTTTCCCGCATTTTCATTTTCGCAAACTATAAACTGCTTAGATGTATGTTAATAGGGTTTTATAGAAAGACTAACTGAAAATTAAAACACTAGATCACCTTAATTGTGCAAAGATTAAATAACTGAAATCAAACACCTGCACATGCTCACTCCTATGGTTTGCCTCACTTGGTTGCCTCGGAAATAATGGTCGTGTCCCTCGAACGTAGGGATACCTTAGAATGACCCGCGATTTAAAGTTGTCATAAAGATCCTAGTCCCTACTTGTCCCTCGAGTTGCCTACGAATTGATCTTATGACGGTAGTCCCTTAGAAACGCTAAGGTATCCTTACTTGTTGCCTTCAGAGACCATTTCGTCCCTTCGAACGTCCCTTTAAAACTCCAACGACGGTGCTACCTATTCCTTAATAATAGGATAGCGTTGTCTAAAGGAAAACAAACAGTATTTTTAGAGTAGGTATATTAGTTCCTAGGTACTTGCTCAAATAAACAAACTTTTCTTTCACAAAAACACTTTTCAAACAGTTTTCAAAAACAACTTCGTAACACTCTTGAGGACAGAAACAAGGGTTAAAACGAAGTAAAACAAAAAGTTTCAAAACAAGCACACACAAGCAATGTTCAAAATGAGCAAGTACCTAAAAGCCCGTGGAAAACCACGGATAGAAAGGGTGCTAACACCTTCCCTTTCTATAATCTACCCTCCGTACTCAGAAATATCTCGAAAAAGGTTTTTTCTGTTCTTTTTTCTTTTCCTGATTGGATAAAATAAAAGTAGGTGGCGACTCTTGCTTACTGCATATTTGCAAATACAAAACGCAAACCAGTATTAACAATCGGTTCTGCAATCGTATCATAGAACTGGCAACTCTGCTGGGGAATAAAATATAAAGTGTGGTTTACCTTAGGATCTAGGTCATTTTAAAATTGCTTTCTTGTTTTGCCTTGCCTTCTTTAAATTCAAGGATTTTGTTTGGGTATTATTAAAGATCCTACACCCGGATCTGGGGACACTTTTTAGGTAAACAAAAATAGATCGTAGACACTGTACGGCGTAAACCGATATGGTTTAAGCATTGGCTGTGTTGGTGTGACACTTTGGTTGGTACCGGTATCCTTCGTGTGGAAACAAGGAGAATACGGGGCCGTCGCGTGGTGTCTTGAAGCACTAATATACCTTAGAACCTAAGTTGAACAAACTTGGCCATTAGAAAGTAGTGAGATAGCCGGCCTCAGTATAAAGTTGGGGATTGGTTGATACTCGATGCTACACTCATTGAGATCAAATTTTCAGGATATTTCGGCCGCAAGAAAAGATTGCTTGAGCTTAAACAATGCCCGATAAAGGATGATCAGTGATATTGAGAATCTTTAGAACCCGGTTACTTTTCTAAGATAGGTTTGAAACCAACTAAACTTCAAGAGGGTACTTACCTTTAACCTCATGCAAGTCTTTGAACCTAAGGTCTATTGTGTGATTTTCTTATATGTGATTTATCTTGTTTGAACATGACATCATGCATCATAACATAGCATCCATTCTTATTGCACTAACCATTTCAAGGACCAAGGGAATTTATCTTTGTTCTGTTTTGCAGATCATGGTCTCCGCTCATAGAAACACTATCCGAATCAACTTTGTGAAAGTACCTTCCCAACTCAAGGAGCTAGTATCAAAGGTCCCTGAAACTTCTGCGTTCACTAATAGACATGGTCGACTTCTCAACCTAGTTACTTCAAAATTTGATGAAAAGATGATGAGTCTACTCTTTCAGTTCTTTGATCCGAAGCACCACTGCTTCACCTTTTCAGACTATCAGTTGGTGCCTACCATGGAAGAGTTCTCTCAATTATTGGATATACCAATTCTTGAACAGTTTCCTTTCACAGGCCTGGAAGAAGTTCCTAAGCTAGAAGTCATTGCCTCAACCTTGCATCTGAAACAGGTCGACGTGGTATCCAATTGGGAAACAAGAAGCCGAGTCAAGGGTTTTCTAGCCAAGTTCCTGATAGACAAGGCCCGGTTGTTTTGGGATGATATGGATTTTCAGGCTTTTGAGGAGGTCTTGGCTCTTCTAATATATGGTTTAGTACTATTCCCTAATCCAGACTCATTCATAGATGTGAATGCTATCAAGATATTCCTCTCTCGCAACCCCGTGCCTACCTTGCTCAGAGATATTTTGCACGCTCTCCATACTCGTACCATGAAGATAAGAGGGGTTCTTATGTGCTGCATGCCATTGCTGTCGAGGTGGTTTATTTCTCACCTCCCTAAGTCTGTACTGAAGAATGAATAAGGTTTGGGTTGGTCACAAAGGATAATGTCACTCTCTCACACGGATATTCTCTAGTGTTCCCGAGCTATGGAAAACACTGCTATTATTAACCGCTATGGGGAGTACCCTAATGTCCCGTTACTTGGCATCATAGGGGGTATAACCTACAATTCTTGTTTAGATCTGCGACAATTTGGTTACGCTCAAAGACATGGTCCTTATGAGTTACTTATTGAGGGCATTATATTTAACTATGAGGATGATGTTCAAGGGTATTGCCAGAGGTTCATACGAGCTTGAAGCATGGTAAACATATATGACGCCAAGGCTTTGGGGCCAAAGGCTTCCATTCCTATGGAACCTTATCTCAAATGGGTACGAGCTCGCACCCAGAAACTTATGATGCCCTATATGGTCGTTTTACCCGTGATTGTGGAACCCACTACTGAAGGGGGGTATTCCTTACATGATTCTCCATCCTGATATGCCCACTGATCTTGGAGAACTACAGAGGTCTTGGATTCAGTTGAAGAAAGAGCGGGATACTTACAGGGATCAGTTCTATGCCCAGGAGGGGAAGGTTTTAGAGCTCACAAAGCAGCTCCATGAGGAAAGAGGACTTAATGTCTATCTCGGCACAAAGAGGAAGCGTCCATGGGAATTTTGATTTTTTCTAGTTTTTAGATTTGTTTTTAATTGTAACGCCTAAGAGGAATTTGAACTTTGAATTCAACTAATAAAATCTTGGTTTCATTTTGGTTCGCAAAGTTAAATTCCCCAAAGCCTTTGAAAACATTGCATTCATATCATACATATCATTGTATAACAGGATTCATAACAGGTTTCTCATCTCCTCCGTTGTTTATTTCAGCAATGGCTCTTGAACAAACTGTGAAAGATCTTCAGACTCAGAACACGCAATTCCAGCAAATGATTGTGGCTTTGGCCAAAGGACAGGAAGAGCTGAAGGCTCTGATTGTTAAGAAAAGCAAGAAGACCAAGAAGACAGCCGATGTGGCACATATGAGCAGAAGGTTCAGAGGGCCGCCAAGACGGGTTTTTGACTTAGCTTCTTCATCAAAAGAGGGAGAGAACCAAGAGGTTGAAGCCAAAGAAGAGGACCCTAGTCCTAAAGAGTCTGATAATGAAACTGATTACAATGAGGAGCAGTACCCTCCGGATGATAAAAGGTATAAGCAGTTATAAGAGCGTCTGAGTGTTATAGAAATCCAGAAGGTTCATGGGCTAGATTTTAAAGAGTTGGGTATAGTCTCCTGGGTTGTCATCCCCCTAAAGTTCAAGGCACCGGTATTTTCTAAGTATGATGGGGTCTCTTGTCCCAAAATGCATCTCTGTTCTTATGTGAGGAAGATACATCCTCATACTGCTGACAAAGACTTATGGGTCCACTTCTTCCAAGACAGTCTGTCTGGAACACAACTGGATTAGTTCTATCAGCTGGAAAGAGCCAATGTTCATAACTGGGAAGACCTTGATGCTGCATTTTATAAGCAATATCAGTATAATGCAGACCTCGCTCCTACCCGTACACAACTCCAAAATCTGTCTATGGGTTCGAACGAGGGTTTCTAGGATTATGCTCAGAAGTGGAGAGATCTGGCTGGAAGATTTCAACCTCCCTTGGAAAACAGGGAGCTCGTGGATATGTTTCTAGGGACTTTGACTGGTCCATTCTTCAACCACCTGATTGGAAGTTCATCGGCGGGTTTTACTGAACTAATCTTAACAGGAGAAAGAGTGGAAGCTGGAATCCGAAGTGGAAAAATTTAGAAGGATGCCTCTTCTAGTGCTGCAAGGAAGCCATTTGCAGGTAAAAAGAAAGTCAGTGTTGTCTACAACCAAAAGAATTAGAATCGAACCAAGTGTCGTCCGGCGGTAGGGGCTGTTATGATTCCCAACCCTGCACCTGCTCAGCAAAGAAATAATCACCCGAGAGCAGAAAGGCAAGCTAGACAATTCACTCTGATCAATATGACGTTATCTCAGGTTTTACCTCAGTTGCTGAAGTCCAATATGGTTACTTTAAGGGAAGCTCCAAAGAATCCAAACACCACCTCTCCCTACTATAAACCGAATGCTCGTTGTGCTTACCATTCGGAAAGTCCAGGCTATGACATCGATGACTACGGGCTTGGAAGAACAAAGTGCAGGATCTGATTGATGCTAAAGATTTTGAGTTTGATCCCCCCGAGATTCCTAATATCATAAATGCTCCTATGCCTAAACATGGTTTGGTAGTCAATGTTATTGATATTTCTTCTGCTACAGAAGACAGTGATGGTGATTCTGACATTTACAGCTGGATCTTCTCGACTACCAACAGTGGACTCAGTAACTGGACTACTAAGGACTTTGTACCGATTACTTTTGTTCAGGAGTAATTGCCTTTTTGATTTTTCGAATATGAAATTTAAAAATAATATAAACCCTATAGCCATGTGTCTTACCTGGGGCACAATGGTTCTATTTGTGAGGGTTATCATGTTTCATTTTCATATGACATCAATAAAGCATTGGACGTTTGCATACAAATTTTAGCGCTCTTTGTCTTTCTTTTCTTTTATTTTGTCTATACAGCTATGCTCTTACACACATTCATGTATCCAAATGCAGATCCATATCCACTCCGGATCCCATTGATAACAGTTCTGCTACTGCTCATTATGACTTTGAAAATCCGATCAACCAAGACGAGGACGAAGGTGAGGAAGATTGTGAGGTACCCGGAGAACATACTAGACTAATACAACAGGAAGAAAGGGCCATACAGCCTCATGAAGAGCCAGTTGAGATAGTGAACTTGGGTACAGAGGAAGACAAGAAAGAGGTTAAGATAGGTGCAAATATGGAGTTTAGTGTCAAACAACGGTTGGTGCAGATGTTGAATGAGTATGTTGAAATCTTTGCCTGGTCATATGAAGACATGTCGGGACTAGACACGGATATAGTGGTTCATCGTCTGCCGACTAAAGAAGGTTTCCCTGCGGTAAAGCAAAAGGTGCGTCGTATGCGCCCTGAGATGTTAGAGAAGATTAAATCAGAGGTTATAAAGCAATTAAACGCAGGGTTCTTAGCTGTCACCTCCTATCCGTAGTGGGTTGCTAATGTGGTTCCAGTACCAAAGAAAGATGGTAAAGTACGAATGTGTGTGGATTAGAGACCTGAACAGGGCAAGCCCCAAGGATGACTTCCCGCTTCCCCATATCGATGTTCTAGTTGACAACACCACACAACACAAAGTCTTTTCCTTCATGGACGGTTTCTCTGGCTACAATCAGATCAAGATGGCACCTGAAGACATGGAGAAGACAACCTTTGTTACACAGTGGGGCACTTTCTGCTACAAGGTGATGCCATTTGGGTTGAAGAATGCTGGAGAAACTTATCAGCGAGCTATGGTAGCTCTGTTCCATGACATGATTCACCATGAGATAGAGGTTTACATTGATGACATGATAGCCAGGTCTCAAACTGAAGAAGAACACCTTGATCATCTACAAAAGTTGTTCAATAGGTTGAAGACATACAAGCGGAGGTTAAATCCGAACAAGTGCACCTTCGGGGTAAGGTCTGGTAAGCTTTTGGGATTCATCGTCAGTGACAAAGGTATTCAAGTAGACCCTGCAATGGTGAAGGACATACAAGAGATACTGGCTCCCCGTACTGAGAAGGAAGTTAGAGGTTTCTTGGGACGCCTAAATTACATTGCCCGATTCATTTCACATCTGACTGCTACTTGTGAGCCGATCTTCAAGCTTCTGAAGAAAGATCAAGTGGTAAAGTGGAATGACGAATTCCAGGTAGCCTTTGACAGAATCAAACAATATCTCTAAGAGCCTCCTATTATGATGCCTCCGACTGAAGGAAGACCTTTGATAATGTACTTAACAGTGCTAGATAATTCAATGGGGTGTGTGCTGGGGCAGCATGACGAGTCTGGTCAAAAAGAGCATGCAATATACTACCTTAACAAAAAATTTACCGACTGTGAAATACGATACTCACTGCTCAAGAAAATTTGATGCGCTTTGGCATGAGCTGCTCGCCGACTGATACAATATATGTTGACCCACACTACTTTGTTGATATCTAAGATGGATCCGATCAAGTACATTTTCGAGAAGCCCGCTCTCTCCGGAAGGATAGCAAGTTGGCAAATGATCTTAGCCGAGTACGAAATCTAATACATAAACCAAAAGGCAATCAAGGGAAGTGTGTTAGCATATCATTTGGCGCATCAGGCCGTGGACGACTACCAGTCCATGAATTTCGAGTTCCTGGATGAGAATATCATATTGGTAACCGACTGTGGAGAACCTGGACCGGATGAAGGACCTGAGGAAGGATCCCGATGGTCTATGTATTTTTATG
Source organism: Vicia faba (assembly GCA_948472305.1). Lineage (NCBI taxonomy): Eukaryota > Viridiplantae > Streptophyta > Magnoliopsida > Fabales > Fabaceae > Vicia > Vicia faba. The sequence continues at coordinate 53,217 of CATIWC010001579.1, read as the reverse complement.
GAGCATCAAACGCACTGGGTAATGGTATTGGTGTTGTAATCATATCTCCCGAGGGCTGTCATACTTCGTTCACTGCCCGATTATGTTTCACTTGTACCAACAATATGGCGGAGTATGAAGCATGTATCATGGGTCTTAAAGCTGCTATTGACCTAAGGATCAAGTTCTTGAGTGTATTCGGGGATTCTGCTTTGGTGATAAGTCATATCAAAGGCAAGTGGGATACGAAGCACCCGAACCTTATTCCTTACAAAGAGTATGTACTGAAACTGCTGCCGCATTTTGAAGAGATCACCTTTGAACATTTCCCACGAGAAGAGAATCAGTTAGCGGACGCACTAGCTACTATGTCGTCGATGTTCAAGGTCAGGTGGGACAATGAAGCTCCCCTAATCACTATTGAGAGGTTAGATGAACCGGAATACTACTGTGAGATCGATACTGAGGAGGTAGCCGATAAACCTTGGTTTCATGAGGTGAAAAGGTATCTCGAGGCTCAAGAATACCCCGAGGGGGCATCTGTCAATGACAAGAAATTCCTGAGAAGGTTTTCTAGAAAGTTCTTTCTCAGCAATGGAATCCTCTATAAGCGCAATCATGACTCTATCTTACTGCGGTGTGTAGACAAGAGCGAAGCAGAAAGGATTATGGCATACCTACACGAAGGTACCTTTGGAACTCATTTCAGTGGACATACCATGGCAAAGAAGATCCTACGGGCAGGATACTACTGGTTCACTATGGAAGCCGATTATTATCAGCATTCTCGAACCTGTCACAAGTGCCAGATCTACGCTGATAAGGTGCACGTACTCCCAATTCCCTTGAATGTTTTGACGGCTCCCTGGCCCTTTGCAATGTGGGGCATTGACATGATTGGCGAGATCAGACCTACCGGGTCTAACGGGAATCGCTTCATCCTAGTGGCCATTGATTACTTTATAAAGTGGGTTGAGGTTGCCTCCTTTGCTACGGTTACTAAGAATGTGGTGGCACGGTTCATGAATCATAACCTGGTTTGTCGTTATGGTATCCCTGAGAGAATCATCACGGACAATGGTGCCAATCTCAACAACTCAATGATCACTGAACTCTGTAGACAGTTCAAGATCCAGCATCACAACTCTTCTCCTTACCGGTCGAAGATGAATGGGGCTGTGGAAGCTGCTAATAAGAATTTCAAAAAGATCATACAGAAGATGACGGTGACGTACAAAGACTGGCACGAGATGTTACTGTTTGCTCTTCACGGGTACCGTACTTCAGCATGTACGTCGACAGGGGAAACACCCTATTCTCAGGTATATGGCATGGAGGTTGTCCTACCCATAGAGGTCCAGATCCCTTCTCTACAGATTATGAAGGATGCGGGTTTGAGAGAAGACGATTGGATCCAGACTCGACTTGATCAATTAAACTTAATCGACGAGAAAAGACTTATTGTTGTCTTCCATGGTCAAATGTATCAGAAACAGAATATCAAGGCCTTCAACAAGAAATTTAAACAACAAGTGTATCAAGTAGGGGATCTGGTAATCAAGCGCATTATACTGCCACAAGGTGATCCCAGGGGAAAATGGACTCCCACCTATGAGGGACCATTTGTAGTAAAAAACATATTTTCCGGTGGGGCCATGATTCTGACCACCATGGATGGTGACGACCTTCCACACCCTGTGAATGCGGACATAGTGAAAAGATACTACGCATGATAAAGACCTGCTAGGTTAACATACCTAGGAAAAATAAGGGCATCCCGGTGAACCAAAAGGGTTCGGGCAAAAATTAGGGATAAAAATGAAAAATCTGTACACCCGGCAACTCGAAAACCCGAAAGGGCGCCTTGGGAAAAAAAGGGTATTCCGGTGGACTAAAAACCCGAAAGGGCGGTCCAGGAAAAAGTTAGGGATTAAAGCGTATCACTATGTCCCATTGAATCACCTTGCAATCAGACCTCAGTATTCAATTATCAAGATCAAACGGTACCGATCAATCCAGTCAGCTTCGGACAAGTAGCAAAGTGATGAGATGCTCGAAGACACAGGGGAAATAGCAGAATTGAAACCCAACGGGATCACTACACATAACTGTTTTCTTTTTTTACACAATTTTTGTAATAGTTTCCATTTTTTAAGATGGAGTTCTCTTACTAGAGCGTCAGCCTCCTTATAAATAACGCCTATTATAGGCAAAATTCAAATCAATACAAAGCATCTTTTGAGTACCAAACTCTGTGTTTGTTTGTTTTTTCCGTTTTCTGTTTTGTTTTCCAAAAAATGTTAAATGTTTTATTCTTGACATATGCATTTTAATATGATTACTGTTCATAAATATCTACATATAAAACAGAAAGGCAGTTACTAAGAACTCAAAGAAACTGGTACAAAACCTTAAAATCGACATATACCCCGTCCATCATGGTACAAGGGGCAGAGACAGTTGGAAGTGAAGTCACTATCACGTATAAGACAGTGATACCTATATTCCTCACAGAGCCGATACAACCAAGGTCCGACCTCCGTATCCCCATGCAGGAATTCCTTCCCCAGCAGGCTCTTTTAGAAATCTAATGCCTGTGTTCCCCAGCCGAGCTTTATAATCATAAGCAGTTTATAAATTTTTTCTGGCGAGTAGAGTTTACTTCTCTGACAGCGGAAGCTCGATCTCCAACTGAGCTCTTCTCTCCAGCAATGGAAGTTCATCCCTAGCTGAGTTTATTGCTCCAAATCAGCAGATCTTCCAACAGAGTGTCTCTCTTCCCCACAAAGTCATTACCCCGCAGGATTATTCTCAGACAGAGTCTCTCTGGTTCAGTCAAACCAACACTAAGGTTTCTATTCTAGTTGAAGATGTTTTAAGACTTTCGTCTGGGTCAGCCGAATCGCCGCTAAGAACCCCCTGATTTTTATGCCAGTTAAAGTTAATCTGAGACCTCTCCCGGGATCAGTCAAATAGATACTAAGATTTCTCTCCAAGTTGAAGTCCTCACAAGTTTTCCCTGGTTCAGTCAAATCGATACTAAGATTTCTATTCCAGTTCAAGCTATGAAGCCCGAAAATCGACCGGATAATATCTTGATTTCTCCAAAGTACTACGAAGCCTGGAATCGACCAGATAGTGGTATATCTTAAATTCAGGCTAGGAAGCCCGGAAATCAACCGGATAACAGCTTAATTTCCCCATCATACTGTGAAGCCTAGAAATCGACTGGATAACAGTACAAGATATTATGAAGCCTGGAATCGACCAGATAGTGGTATATCTCATATTCAAGCTGTGAAGCCCGAAAATCGACCGAATAATATCTTGATTTCTCCAAAATACTATGAATCCTGGAATCAACCAGATAGTGGTATAAGACACCATGAAGCCTGGCGCACGACCAGATAACGGTATAAGATGTTGTGAAGACTGGAGCATGACCAGATAGCGGCAAGAGACACTGTGAAACCCGGAGCACAACCAGATAACAGTATGAGGTACTGTGAAGCTTGGAATTTGACCAAATAGCAGTTTACTTAGCCAATTACTATGAAGCCCGGAAATCGACCGGATATTAGTATGCCTAAAAATCAAGTTGAAACCCGGATGCGACCGGATAATCACTTAATTCTTTCTAAATCCTGGAACACGACCAGATAAGAATTGAGAAATTGCAAATCCTGGAGCACGACCAGATAGCAAGTGTAATCTCATCTTCCCAATAAGTCATTGTGAAACCTGGAGCACAACTAGATAGCAGTTAATCTTATTATCCTCAATGAATCACTGTAAAGCCTGGAGCATGACCAGATAGCAGTTCACTTTCACCTCCTCGACTAAGAGATGATTCCCTAGTAGAGTAACGGAAAACTGAAGCTACTAAAATTCTATTTCTCCCAAGACATAGACTAACATTCCTCAGCAGATTCCTCCTCAACGGCAGGAACATGAATTCTCATCAAAGGAATATCTCGGGAAATCAACATCCTCTAAATGGCATCTTTAATCCCATCTCCGACGATTCTCTGTAATATCTTCTGGATGTCATCTTTTGGCATCTGTAAGCCCACTCCCGAAACTACCTACACAGTCCAGAACCATCTCAGAAGAGTGCAAATTTTTGGGCACTCTAGTGTTCAATCATCTTTCACTTTCAGATTATGAAAGGCAGAAAGCCAATCTACATCCTCAGGTTTAAGAAGATTGAACAGGGGCAGCTATTGTACCCTAAAATTTTCCCTCTCATTCTACTCAACACATTCCCATTGAGGTCCTCAATTTGCTCAAGGATGCCCAAGAGTTGACTAGACAAACTCTCTCCTAAGGCAATGTACCTCAAACTAGGGTTTCCATTTTCATCAGGATGGTTGAAGTCCAAAGGTCCCAATTTCTTTCCATACTCCTAATAAGTTCTCAAGATCATCCATGTCAAGTGTAATGCCTTGCACAAGAAGTTTTCTCAGCCAACTACTCAGATGCCTGAAAATCAAATATGATAGGTCAAAAGTCAATTGTGGTCCACATACAGTCAAACTTCAATATTTTTGGTCAACATCAACATTTTGAAGTGATATTCATCATTTTATCAAGGTTTGATCATGATTCCCCAAGGAATTCTCCAAATTCATCAAAACCCAAAAGTTGTTAAATTAGGGTTTCTCGGGAAAAGTCATCCAAACTTTGACCAAGCATAACTTCTTCATCCTTTATCAAAAATTTTCCATCTAAGGCTCATTTCGAAGAGGATGAAATTCCCTACAATTCATCTTCATCCCCCATGTTCAAAATATGCACTCATCAAAAGATATGAATTTCTACATTATAGGTCCTTTTGAAAAGTCAATAAAAACACCTTATGGGTCAAAGCTTCTTACATGAACATGGAAGTCCCAATTGAGATGAACCCAAAATGGTTGTTTAGATGACATCCTAAGATTTCTAAAAATTCAAAAAACACCTCTCTAGGGTTAAAATTGGAGGAGATATGCCTTGTCAAAGTTGACAATTTTTGCAAAATTGCCAAAAGTCAAATGTGCTCAATAATACATTTTTTGTCAAATGGGCCTAGCATTTCATGATTGCATCTTGCTTGTGACATGGTCCACGACCCAAATCAGCATCTACACTTTATTTTCTCCATTTTATTTTATTTTGATTTTTTATTATTTAAAATTCAAATTAAATCAAATAAATAGAAAAAAAATATAAAAGATTGATTTTTGATCTGATTTTTTGTAGGAATCAAATCCAATTAGGCTGGAAAATCATATCAAATCAGATCAAGGCAAATTGAAGCAAAATTGGCATGATTATGTTTGTTTTAGAAACATATAATACAAGAACAAAATCAAATCCAATTTCCATGATTGACAAATATTTAACTCGTTTTTGTTAACCTAATTTGTTCTAATATATATACAGGCCAAGAACAATGCGCAAAGAGAGTTTGAGAGGTCGTGAAAGCTGCAAACAAAAACTGCAAAAATTGTCAAAAAGTGGTGGATCGATTTCAAGCTTAGAGGGCAATTCAACACATTCTAAGACTACCAATAGACTCCTGGACATCTCCAGAACGTGTTTCATCCATTGCAAGCATTTTCACAACCGGAATCTCCCCCTAGACGTCACACGGTTTGCGTTCTTTTTTAGATTCAATTGCTATGATTCTTGCATCATGAGTATGTTTTAATGGTATATTTGTGTTTGTTGTCATGTTTGCAACATGTCTAGACCATTTAATTAAAGTTTTGACTCCTGTATGCATATTTTCCATAGCTAGGGTTTACCTTGTCGTTTTAGGGCTTTCAAATGCAGGAACAATTGGCCCTAATGAAGGACACCATTATGATCAGAGGGTCAAACCCAATTGATCCATGGTCTTGAATCTTATTTATATTGCTTGAACAAAATTTTTGAAGGGTACATGTTATGGCTACAGACATTGTCTGTAGGTAAAAGTCTTAACCTAAGACGACGATCTCAGCGAAGAAGACAGTGGCGTGGCGAGGCATGAGTGGATGATTCAAATTTCGCGCGTTTTTGTAACATGCTAACTCATATTGTATTATATTATTCTTATTTCATTATTATAACAAATAGAACAGGTGTCCCAGTGGTGAAGCACACGTTTGGAAATGTAGAGGACTTGGGTTCGATCCTAGGTCCCAACATTTTCTTTATTTTCTAACTTTGTCCCAACAGATCATGTGCATACACGTCCCAGGAGTCCACCATGCACCACAACGTCCATCCAATGGATTCATGATCAATCCAGATCCAATGCCTACCGCTCAGGGCATACCATGGACATTAGGGAAAGCATCACATGGAATCTAACGCAAGGGTTGGGCTCAGCAGCTCTATGGGCTTAACAAATTCAGACATACACCCCCCATTCAGCAAATGCAGACCCATATGTTTTCTTTTCTTATTTTATTTCTTATTTTTTATTGTTTACTTAATTTATTTTTTTCTTTACAAAATAACAAAAATCATTTTTTTATTAAATCAAAAAATCACAAAAAACCTAAAAAATCTTTTTTTCATAAAAAATATTTTGTTTCTTTAATTAATTAATTAGTTTAATTATTTAGGGCAATTTAATTGTTTTTTCATAATTTCAATCAATTAGAATTATGATTTTAATTTTTCCATAACCTAATTAATTTTTTCTCAAAAAATAATAATAACCTAAATATTTCTTTCAATTAAATTTTTAGGATTCTTTAATTCTCGCATTTAATTCTCCGCGCACATTTTTTGATTTCCTTTTATTATTATTGTAATTGTTTCGAGTTTGTAATAGATTAATTAGGGTTTTAAACTTCCGCATTTTTATTTTCGATCAAGATGATTATGTATCTTCAAAAGCCCTGTAATAGCTAGGACTTTAAACTTTCCCGCATTTTAATTTTCGCAAACTATAAACTGCTTAGATGTATGATAATAGGATTATATGGAAAGACTAACTGAAAATTAAAACAATATATCACCTTAATTGTGCAAAGATTAAATAATTGAAATCAAACACTTGCACATGCTCACTCCTAGGGTTTTCCTCACTTGGTTGCCTCGGAAATAATGGTCGTGTCCCTCGAACGTAGGGATACCTTAGCAATGACCCGCTATTTAAAGTCGTCATAAAGATCCTAGTCCCTACTTGTCTCTCGAGTTGCCTATGAATTGATCTTATGATGGTAGTCCCTTCGAAACGCTAAGGTATCCTTACTTGTTGCCTTCATAGACAATTTCGTCCCTTTGAACTTCCCTTTAAAACTCCAACTATGGTGCTACCTATTCCTTAATAATAGGATAACACCGTCTAAAGGAAAACGAAGAGTCTTTTTAGAGTAGGTATATTAGTTCCTAGGTACTTGCTCAAACAAACAAACTTTTCTTTCACACAAACACTTTTCAAACAGTTTTCAAAAACAACTTCGTAACACTCTTGAGGACAGAAACAAGGGTTAAAACGAAGTAAAACAAAACTTTTCAAAACAAGCACATACAAGCAATTTTCAAAATGAGAAAGTACCTAAGAGCCCGTGGAAAAACACGAATAGAAAGGGTGCTAACACCTTCCCTTTCTATAATCTACCCCCCGTACTCAGAAATATCTCGTAAAAGGTTTTTCTGTTCTTTTTCCTTTTCCTAATTGGATAAAATAAAAGTCGGTGGCGACTCTTGATTACCGCATATTTGTGAATACAAAACACAAACCAGTATAATAGTCTGATCTGCCACCGTATCAAACCCTGATACTCATGTCGTCGGTGGAAGGAAAGCCATTAATCATGTATTTACTTGTGTTGGAAAACTCTATGGGTTGTGTCCTCAATCAGCATGATAAGACAGGGAAGAAAGAGCAGGCCATATATTACTTGAGTAAGAAGTTTACGGAGTGTGAGTCAAAGTACTCATTGCTGAAAAAGACTTGGTGTGCACTTGCTTGGGCTGCCAGACGTTTAAGACAATACATGTTAACTCACACCACCTACTTGATATCCAAAATGGATCCAATCAAGTACAATTTTGAGAAGCCGGCTCTTGTAGGCTGGGTAGCCCGTTGGAAGATGATACTCACTGAATATGATATCTAGTACACTATGCAAAAGGTGATCAAAGGTAGTATATTGGCCGATCATCTTGCTCATCAGCCCATGGACGATTATGAACCGATGAAGTTTGAGTTTCCAGATGAGGAAATAGTGTACATTCGGGATTGTAATATACCAAGCCCAGATGAAAGACACGAGCTAGGATCACGTTCAACGCTTGTGTTCGACGGCGCCTCCAGTGCCATGGGCAACAGCGTCGGAGCTGTTATCACTTCCCTTGAGGGATTCCACATCCTTTCACATCTTGTATTTGCTTCGATTGTACTAATAATATGGCCAGGTATGAAGCTTGCAATTATGGTATTGAAGCGGCAATCGACATGAGAATCAAATATTTTAAAGTTAATGGGGATTCCAATCTCGTTATTATCCAGATTAATTGAGATTGGGAGACTCGTCATCAAAACTTGATTCCCTATCGTGAGCATGTTATGAGGTTGATTCCGTACTTCGAAGAGATCACGTTTGAACACATTTCCAGAGAAGAGAACAATTTAGCTGATGCACTGGCAATTTGTCCTCCATGTTTAAAGTTAAGTGGGCTAACGAAGCACCTTCCATTACCATCAGAACGTTGGATGAGCTAGATTTTTGCTTTGAAGCCAATTTGGAATTAGACGATAAAATTTGGTTTTATGATGTCAAAAGATATCTTGAAACGCAAGAATACCCTGAAGAGCCATCCGTCACAGATAAGAAGTTATTTAGAAGATTTTAGACCAAGTTCTTTCTCAGTGATGGTGTGTTGTATAAGAGGCATCATGATGGTTTACTGCTCAGATGCGTTGACAAAAGAGAAGTAGCTAGAATCTTTGAAGAGATACATGAGGGTGACTTCGGAACTCACTATGGCGGGCACACCATGGCCAAAAAGATTTTGCGAGCTGGTTATTATTGGTCCACCATGGAGACTGACTGTTATAATCATGCACGGATTTTCCACAAATGTCAAGTCTATGCTGATAAGGTACACGTGCCGCCCATACCACTGAATATCTTGACTTCCCCTTGGCCGTTCGTGATGTGTGGAATTGATATGATTGGCAAGATCGACCCAACAGCATCCAATGGACATCGTTTCATTCTGGTTGCCATCGATTATTTCACTAAATGGTTCGAAGCTGCGTCTTATGCCAATGTTACTAGGCAAGTGGTTACTCGGTTCATTAAACACAATATTATCTGTCATTACGGAATTCTGAAAAGATCATTACCGACAATGGGTCTAATTTAAACAACAAAATGATGAAGGAGCTTTGCGATTCAATCAAAATCAAGCATTATAACTCTTCCCCGTATAGACCGAAAATGAATGGCATTGTCGAAGCGGCCAATAAGAACATCAAGAAGATTGTACAGAAGATGGTAGTAACCTATAAAGATTGGCATGAGATACTGTCATTTGCTTTACATGGTTATCATAACACTGTGCGTACTTCAACTAGGGAAACCCCATTTTCTTTGGTCTACAGCAAGGAAGCAGTGTTGCCTGTAGAAGTCGAAATTTATTCTCTTAGGATCATGAGGGATGTTGAACTTGATGAAGGTGAATGGGTACAGAATTGGCTAGATCAGTTAGAACTTATATATGAGAAGAGGTTGACAGTTGTATGTCATGGTCAGGTATATCAGCAAAGGATGGGGAAAGCTTTTGATAAAAGGTGCAGCCCCAGTGTTACAAGCCAGGTGCCCTTGTTCTCAAGAGGATAATTCTTCCCCAGGGGGATCCCAGAGGCAAGTGGGCTTCGACTTATGAAGGACCATTCATGGTCAGAAAGGTATTCTCCGGTGGAGCGATGATGCTCGTAACCATGGATGGATAATACTTCCCTCTCCGTGTGAATGCTAACATAGTTAAAAAAATACTTTGCATTAAAAAAAAAGAACCCACTAAGTTGAAAACCCAAAAGGGAAACTTAGGCAAAAAGAGGGTGTCCTGATGAATTGAAAACCCGAAAGGGAGATTTAGGCAAAAGTTAGGGACTTAAAGCAAATGACTATGCTCAGCATGAATTCCTTTGTTTATTTCTTGTTTTTGGTCACCTGGCAAAGGTTTAGAGCCAATCCAAGACAGTTGTGTCAAAAGCAGGAAGACTAAAGCATTAAAAGTCATAAGAGTTATAGCAAAGTCGAAACTTGATGGATATTCGTATTCAGATTGCCATTTGTAAACACTTGTTTGTTTTGATTTTGCAATTATATGCTTCCAAATGTAAACGCCTTTTTCACGGTCTGATTTCTCAAATCCATAAAAGATCATCTTTTATATGTTCACATAACTTCCTTTTTATTGTTTTGTTTGCAAAAACATCCAACATTTTGATAAACATGTGCATATAAACTTTGTTGGCCCTACATGAACATGATAATCTAAGTTATTTTTGCTTGAAATACGGATAATAAGTACAATTGTCATGCTATACAAGGGGCGTGTTAATTTTATGCTTGATGGTACTCAACTGCTTTCTTGTGGATATTTTGCTAAGTTGTTTCATGGTTCTGTACTGGTGGTAAAGGTTTATCTCTCCCCTTTTGAATTCTCATTTCTTCGGAAAGACAAACGAAATTTTTTTTGCAACTTCTCTCCATAATAAAGAGATCATGTGTCAGGATAGTGTCAAGTTTTCGGTACATTGACAAGTCCGGATAGAGATGGTTCTCTTCCATGGTGGCATTTTTCTCTTCTGTACTTTCATGTGTATTTTGATTTACTGATTTAACATTGTCTGCATGCAGGAACTTGTTTGTTTTTTAGTGTCAACCCTGAGGCGCTGAATATGTTTTCCTTGAATTATTTCTTTTGCTTTTACTTAAACCATTCATTATCACTCTTTAAATTATTTTCTGGCATTTTGATACCACATGTGCCAACCCTTTTGCCTAGTAAAAAGATTGAAGGAGGGATGACGATAGTTAAAGTCGATATCCCTGATGGTATGCTTTTGAGTAGAACCATGTTGACGATGTACAGGCGTTGTTTCAATTCCCATACACCTGAGATATAAGGGAGATAGACCCTTGTTAACCTCTTTGAGCCTTCAAAGTAGGAGTTTCTTTTCTGTTCGGAAAAAACCCTTATTTTTAACCCGGGGCAGCGTAAATGTGCAGTTAATTTGATCAAGAATTAAAATTTTAGAAGGAGTGTCCCCTCTGAGGATCACCATATTTTATCCCTCGCATTATAAGGTCGTAAAAAGATCAAAACAACAATGCTTATTTCCCCAGTGAAAGAAAAAAAACAAAACAAAAATCCTAAGGTCGAGATCGAATCGATACAATAAAGGTTATCCCTCACTGACCAAGGAATGAGGAAGTCACTTTCTCCCAAAAATTTCAAAGGCATAGGGTTACTCTAATTGTTCAAAATGGAAAGTATGAATAAGAAAGAAACAAAAAGCCCCGCTAAGTCAGAACCTGAAAAAAAAAGTCGCTTAGGAAAAACTTAGGGCATCCCGCTGGACTTCCAAATTGAAATTCAAAAGAATTTGTCGAGGAAAAAGTTAGGGAAAGCAGAAAATTTTAAAAAGTATGAAGGGAAAAAAAGATTATTTAATAAAATCTTCATCAAAAGAAAAGTCGTGTAATCGAACACCAAAAACCTAAGGTTAAGTGGCTGTCGCATCTAAGAAATTGTTGAGTTTCCTCAGCTATTGTAAGCTCCTCTTGAGAGAGGAATGTCCATTTCAAGTTAACTTAATTTAGGACTGGAGAACATCACGAAAGGGGTGGGCACCAAATAACTTGAGCCTTAAAAACCTTTTTTTTTCAAAAACCATGAACCAAGCCACGTTACAACCTTTAAAAATCCAAACTGAAACATAGCTTTAACTCGAAAGCATACTACAACAGGATATTGTGTCCTAATTTCCCAAATAGGTGTTGCATATCCATGTTGATATCTTATCGCCTGCATCATGTCCGTTTTAAAAATAAAAAAAGAAGAGAAGTTTTGAAATTTTGCACTCTAGCTAGTGATTCATTCACAACAAAGATGTGACATCTTTTCATTCAAGGCTTTCAATTTCAAGGTTTACATAATTGTCACATCAGGGTTGTCATTCCCATAATAAACATTCTCCTGCATATAAAACAATTGTTTGACACCAAAAAGAGCATACACAATGAACATTAGTGAAGAGCTTAATGTTGTCAGGAGGGGAAGACTCGACTATTCCGTTGGACAAAGGCCTTTTGTGTCATGAAAGGTGTTAGTGTCAAAATAATCCCTTACCATTCTTAGTAGTGTTGATGATTGGATGAAATTTCCACTTCCCCAGTAAAGTTGATGATGTTCGACTATCTTCATGATTTATGTTATGGTTGCGAACCAGAGACTCATAAATCCCCAGCGAAACACCCTTCAGCAGAGTTTTATTTCCTCAATGAAGTCCCAGTTCCTCAACAAAGTTTTATTTCCTTAACAAAAGGTTTCATTCCCCACATCTGATCCATTATCTCGGTGTCACTCTCAATGCGACTGCACGTTGTCTTTTCCAGAGATTTACAGTTTTGCCCTGATATTCTCCAACAGATTTCGTAATTTACTTTTGCAAGTTAAACAGATTCTGAGTTCTTGGTTGTTAACATCTCAATTGGCCATTACCTAGTGAAGCATTCAAACATGCATCAACTAAAATGCGTAGCATTTCCATTATATAAAGCATTACGCTATATTAAAAAAAAAATCAAACATGCATCGGAACATAAGCCCTTACTACTTCTGTTATCCCCAGTGATATTTTAATTCTTCAGATTATATCCCCAGCGAGGTCTTCACCCTCATTATCTCAGTTTCACCCCATACAAATATCCTTTTGATGTTAATCATTTGATTGGTTGAGTGTCCAGTCTTGATTATAGTTCACAGTCTTCTCGGGTATTTACTACCCTCATCGGTTCATCTCAATAACTATTGATGTACCTTTTGAATACCGATTTCTCCCTAGTATTCACTTTCAACAGGTTTTTAGTTTTATGCCCTAATCACCTCGCTTTGGGTCGAGCTCTGAGTTTTGTCTCCTCACCCGCGCATGAAATCCAGTTTGGTCCTGGTACTTATCTAGTTTAGTTTTACCTAACTAGTTATTGAGTCGAGTTTCATCTCGTTTTTGTTTTGATACCTTTGACCCTTTGACGTTTTTCATTTACCGAGTCTCTTTGCAGTGTTCGTGTTGCGTCCCTGGTTGAAATCAGTCTCTTTTCTCCTTGGTTTCTTCTATCAGTTTTTGTTATTGTTTTTCCATTGATTTAAGACTAGCAGGTGCTATGAGAAACATGTGCTCTCATCACTTTGCTTTGGGTCGAGTTTCGATCTTGTCGCCTCTGCATGAAATCCAGTTTTGTCCTGGTACTCATCTAGTTTAGTTTCTCCTAACTAGTTAATGAGTCAAGTTTCATCTCATTTTTTTTCATACCTTGGACCTTTTGCCGGTTTTCGTTTACCGAGTCTATTTTCAGTGTTCATGTTGTGTCCCTGGTTGAAATCAATATCTTTTGCTCCTTGGATTATCCTATTAGTTCTCATCACTGTCATCCATTGATCTGAGACCAGCAGGTGCTCTGAGAAACATACACTCTCATCACTTTTGTTATGGATCGAGTTTCGCCTTGTTACCCATGCCTGAAATCCAGTTTCGTACTGGTACTCATCTAGTTTAGTTTCGTCTAACTAGTTTCTGGGTCGAGTTTTGTCTCCTTTTGTTCCTCACTTCTTAGATTCTTTCAATTCCTTCATACTGTCTATCTTAGGTTGAGATTAGCAAGTCCTCCTACAATCACGCACTCTAGCCACTTTGCCCCGCTGTTGTACCCCAAAATTTCCCCTCTTTTCATACGCGCATATTATTGGTTTTATGGTTATTGAATAAAGGTATATTTATCAAGCTTCTTCAGGTTACAAGTGACGTTTATTTCGTCAATGGATATTCTCAGGGTATTTTTTGTGCTGAAGATCGGTTCGCCGTTTTGCAACGAATTGGGGTTCAAAGATTCCCAAGTCCAACCCGGCGCGTCATATTCAGGTTTTCTTTCGCCAAAATATCTTTGATAACGTATTCTCAAATTCAGGTTCGGCTCAAGAGTCAATTCTTTAAAGAAGGTCTCTGAATGTGTGAGTTTTCTCGAAGAAATATGGTGAAAAAGTATGCTGAAAGTGCAGTTTTTACGCGCTAAAAAATTCATAACTTGAATATCGTGGCTCTTTTTGAACCCGTTCCGGTGGCCAACATTTCGTCTTGACATCATCTACGTTTTCATCTCTCACGGCTGGAAGCCAATTTCGATCAGAAGGTCTTCAAAAATACGGATTTATCAAGTATTTTCGTACAGAAAATTTGTTACAGAAGTTTATTTGCGTCATGTTTAGAAAATCATAACTTGGTCGATTTTCATCGTATCGAGCTGGTTCCGGCACCACAATTTCACAAATTGAGTTGGCTAAGTTTTCACAGGAGGTATTGAGTTCAAACAGTATTCAAAAGGCCTTCGTTTTTTGCTCATAATGCGTGTGACGCGTCGAAAATCCTGAATGCTGAATATTATTTCATCTGGGTCGAACTTTGAAAATTCATAACTCGGTTAATTTTTATCGGATCGGGCCCATATTTTTACACAAGGTCACTGAGTCAGAGATCTACAACTTTTCTTCCAAAGTCGATACCATATTATGCTCCGATAAATACCAGTTTTTTATTGAAGAACGTGTCAGAGTCGACACTGGAGCCCAAAATAAGTTTGTCTGAGCTGAAACTTCAAAAATTCATAACTAATTCACTATTTATCCGATTAAGCCCATTTTTGGACAGGAGTTAGTTGTTGATGTCGACTACATTTTGTTTTTAGATTTCAACTTCAAAAATTGCACTTAATCCCCTGCGATTTTTCTTGGAACGTGAAGGACTCAAGTGAACATTGGAGGCCCAATTGCACATTTAAAGCCCATTTTTTTCTCTCTAATTTCTATTATATAATCTCATTCTTTTCACACAAACGAGGAGACGAAAAAAAAACCTTTGCCACAATGCTGTCAGAATATCAAATTCTTTCAAGAATCCTAAAACCTTGAAATCCTTATTACAAACCCCCATCTCACTACAAACAAGTCATCCTTATTACAAACTCACATCTCACTACTTCTCCAGTAAGGGTAAGACTGGTTTGATCTCCATGATCAAAAGGGCATAGAAGCATTCATCTTACTACTTCTCCAGTAAGGGTAAGGCTGATTTGATCTCCATCATCAAAAGAGTATAATCATTCATATATGCTATATCGATTTTAACGTTAAATTTTTTTTCATATATTTGCTTTATTTGTATTTCATGATATATAGTTATTTATTTAATGTGTTAATGAGATTCAATACTGCAGATTTAGAAAGGGTCCCATGTAGGTTCATTACAGAACGTTGAGGCCAAAACACTAATGGCCAAAATAGAACAACCAACTAATTCATGATGAGGCAGACATCCTGAGAAGGTTAAGGGCGTGGGTTCAACAACCACCCCTATTGGTATTGGTTTTCTTCCTTTCTATTTATCCTTTTACCTATTTTCATTCTTTCTGTTTAAAACTTTTTTTTCATAAAACTTAACATTTTTCACAAACCTTTGATTTTTCCTCCTAAACTCGAATAATTAATTTTAGGTTTTAATTTAATTTTAGGTTTTTAATCCCATTCTTTGTTTTTGGTTTCTAACCAATTTGTCTTTTTCAATCTTAAATTCACTTAACCACAAAATTTTTTTCACAAACCTTTTTTTTACAAAAAAACCTAATTTCATTTTTAGGTTAATTAATTTTATATTTTTTTAACTTTTTTCAAAATTAACCTTTTTTTCATTAATTAAAATTTATTAGGATTTAGGTATTTTAATTAACTTTTTTTCAAAATTAATATTTTTTACTAATTAAAATTAATTAGGTTTTTTAGGTTTATCTAATTAATTATCATAAATCACTTTTTCATAAAAAAATCACCAAAAACATTAACTTAGAATTTTAAGTTTTAAGTTTTCCTTAATTTCCTTTTATTTATTCTTTTACATTTTAATTTCTAGAAAAATTGTATAGGTCGCATTATCAATATAATAGCATAGATTTATTTTTTCTCGCATTTTTTTCTAATTATGTAATTGCTTCCGAGATGTAATAGTTTTAGGATTTCTTTTCCGCGCTCTTCATTATTATGTAACTGCCCCAAAGCCTTGTAATAGCTAGAACTTTAAACTTTCCGCATTTTAATTCCGCAAACTATAAACTGCTTATATGTATGTTAATAGGATTGTATGGAAAGACAAACTGAAAATTAAAACAGTAGATCACCTTAATTGTGCAAAGATTAAATAACTGAAATCAAACACATGCACATGCTCACTCTTAAGGTATGCCTCACTTGGTTGCCTCGGAAAACAATGGTCATGTCCCTCGAACGTAGGGATATCTTAGCAAAAGACCCTCAATCTAAAAGTTATCATAAAGATCAAAGTCCCTTAACGTCCCTCGAGTTGCCTACGAGAAATGATCTTGTCCCTCGATGTTTCCTACGAATATATGATGACAGTCCCTTCGAAATGCTAAGGTATCCTTACATGTTTCCTTCAATGACCATTACGTCCCTTTCGATAGTCCCTCAAATTCCAACGACGGTGTTACCTACTCACTAATAGTAGGAAAGTGCTGTCTAAAGGAAACAAGAACAGAAACATTCTTTTTTTCGAGTAGGTAGATGCTAGTAGGTACTTGCTCAAAACTCTTTTCCACACTTACACTCTTTTCAAACAAAGTTTTCAAAATGACTTCGTAACACTCTTGAAGACAGAAGCAAGGGTAAAATCGAAGTAAAACAAAAACATTTTTTTAAAATCAAACATACACAAGCAATTTCAAAAGATGAGCAAGTACCTAAGAGCCTATGGAAAACCATGGATAGAGAGGATGCTAACACCTTCCCTTTCTATAATCTACCCCCCGTACTCAGAAACATCTCGAAAAAGGATTGTTTTCTGTACTTTTTTCCTTTTCCTTTGTTGGATAAAATAAAAGTCGGTGGCGACTCTTGCTTATCGCGACATTTTGCGAACAAAAAACGCAAACTAGTATTTAACAGCCGGTTCTACCACCGTATCACACCCACGTACTTTTCTTTTCCAGAGTTTAGTTTTGCCTATTCTTTGTGGCTTGAGTCTTATCTCATCCATTTTTATGGTCCAGTTTTGTCCTGGCACATTTATTCGTAAGTTTAGTTTCGTCTACTCTTCTATGTTTTATGTCTGTTTCAATTTTGTTAAAATATGTGTTACAACTTCATTCTGACGCAAGTCTTGGGAGGTCCAATGTTCATTAAATCGCTTGTTTGGTAAATCCAATTTCATTTGGTATCTTCTTAATCCTGCGTCTGCTAGTTTTATTTGTCTTTGGGGGGTTCTACTTTTTCTTTAAGAGTGTAAATTTTCGGGTTCTTTTGTATTCAATCATCTTCAACTCTGAACGCTCGAAAGTTGTCACTTTTCTCACTTATCATGTTAAAGATAATTGAACAGGGGAAGCTGTTGCACCCCAAAATTTACCCTCTTAATTTATTCTTGTGTTTCATCATAAACATCATATTGCGTTGAATTCATACATTGTGTAAGGATCAAAGTATTTAGGTTATCAAGTCTCCCTCAAGCTTTGGAAGATTGATTGTATTGACAAGTTTCTCAAGGAGGGACTTATTATCTAAACCTCTGGATCTTTCAATCCCAAAGGTATCACATATCTCAAGATATCTTACCCACCTCATTGGATCATCAGAAGATTGAGTATTGTGTTGTTTATAAGGAAAACCACATCCTTTGGATTCATCAGTCAAAATTAGGGTTTTGCCCAAGTTGGAGTTATTGGGGTCTAGATGAGCCAAGTATTTAAGCATCATATTTTCATCATCATTGGAATCAATTTTGTTTAAAGAGTCTCTCATGATGCCCAGTGGAACTAGTGTTTTGACGCTTGATCAACTATCTCCTAGTGTAGAGTGAAAAGCTAGGGTTTGAGTCTTAATCAGGGATTCTTTGGAATTTTGAGTGAAAACTATTTCCATAGTATCTATGTGTTTGGAATATCAATGTTTGAGGTTTTGATCACCAATTTTGAAGAGAAGTGGTTCAATTGAATCAAAAGGGGGCAAAATAGTCATTTTACTCAAAGTCAACAAAGTCAAAGTTGACCAAGTGGACTTTTGGTCAACATGAAGCATTTGACATGTATTTTCATGTGGTATAATAATTGATGATTGATTTTGATGTGAATTGCAAGTTTGAGAGGTTACTTGGATTTGAAGTTATCTTGGTGATTGAAAATTTCACTAAGTGTTCTTGATTTAGGTCTGACTTTACAAGGGCATAAATTTCTCATTTTTTAGGGGATTTTGGTGGTTATTTTTACCAATTAAAGAGGGGGGAAATATCTACAAGGCCCCACAAGGGAAAAAACACACTTCTTACTTAAAATCAAGAGTTATGAGCCTTTGAAGTTCAAGGCAAGTTGAGTATTTTTTGGGGCAATCTTAGGCAACTGGTCGGGAAAGGCAAAGCATTTGGCCTAGGCAATTCATCAAACTTTTGGTGACATGCTTGTAATTGTTGATTCAATTCATAATTCAAAAATGTGCCTCGTGCACTTTAAAGAGGGCTATGAAAGCTTCTAATTACACTTGGAATGTCTCAATTTGGTTTAAAATCGAAGAGGCCGTGATTTGAGGAAGTTGGATATTGAAAACAGGGATTCTGGCTCTCTTTAATTTCCTTCAGTTTGGACCTTTGTGGGAAGGTCGAAGCCTCCTTTTGCTCCCTTTTATTTCCTACAGTTTGGACCATTCAAAGTGGCTTTATGGGCTGGTCGAAGCCTCCTTTTGCTCCCTTTGATTTCCTAGAGTTTGGACCATTCGAAGTGTCTTTGTAGGCTGGTCGAAGCCTCCTTTTGCTCTCTTTGATTTTCCTCAGTTTGGAAATTCAAAGTGTTACCTTGAAGGTTGGTCGAAGCCTCTTTCTTCTTACTTTTTTTCTTCAGTTTGGACATTTGAAGCGTTATCTTGAGAGCTGGTCGAAGCCTCATTCTTCTTTCTTCGTTTGGGCAGTTTGAAATGTCATCTTATGGGCTGGTTGAAGCCTCATTCTTCTTTCTTCGATTGAACTTATTGAAGTGTGACTTTATGGGCTTGTCGAAGATTCCTTCTTCATTCTTCTTTCTTCATTTGGACTGTTTGAAATGTTACCTTTATGGGTTGGTCGAATCCTTATTCCTGCTCTCTTCGTTTTCTCTCAACTTGGACCATTCGAAGTTTTATCTTATGGGTAGGCCAACATGCGCGCAGCCTTGGGAAAGTTGGCTTGAGTTGCCCAGGAATCCTAAGCCTCATATCTTACTCATTTATCCATCATTTCTTTCGAACCTCAGCTTATTTCAAAGCCTAGGTTATGCTCTTCATTTGGCCCAAGGAAAATTTGAGAACGCACGAGCTTGTTTTCTGTGGCCTCGGTTGGAAGTCAGCTGATTCTTGGTGCACGCGTGGGTTATGAAAGTTGCAGATTTTGTGCACCCTTCGATTTTGTTTGTTTTCAGGTTGATATTGCACATGCTTGGCACGAATCACACACTTCATTTCTTACTTATTTTAGCCAAACAATCACACTTTCCTTGCCTTCCCACGATTTCTACAATTTTTGCCAAAATTGGTAACTTTCACCTTAAGCAAAATCACACCATGTGCAATCCTTTCCACCTCACCCCCTCACGCTTCACTCACCTTATTTCATTAATCGCTGAGCTCATCAAAACGCAGCATAAAAAATCCAAGTAACAAACAAAACGCAAGCGCATGCTCTCACATTTTCACTTACCTGTTTTGGCAAAATTGCCCTCCAACGGGTTTCTATGAGTTATGACCTTATTGCCCTTACTCTAAACACTATATAAACACTGCATTGCTTATTCAAAAGATAGATGAGAAAAAAAAAGAGAAGGATGAGGATGAAAGGAAGGCAGGAAGAGAAGAACGAAAGGTTGCATTGGAAGCTAAGATCTGAAATCACATTTTCTCTTAAAAATCCATTTCTCCGATTCTCCCAGTTTGCTTGTGTGTTTTGAGTGATCCTTCTTGCATTCTCTTCTCCAAGTGCTAAGGATTGTAGATCGAGGCTTAGTTTGCAGCTGGAGTGAAGGAGACAGTAGATTCTTTTTTTCCTCAAAGGTTAGAATCCTTAACTTTGGATCTTGATTTCTAGCCGTACATTGTATGATTTGACTTTGGAATCATGTTGTTTGATGTTCATTGAGTGTTTATGCAGCTTTAGAGCTTTTGATTTGATGAGATACGCATGTATGATGATTCTGAAAAATTTTGCTCAGTGTGTTTTTGCAATCTTCATGAGATTCGTTCTTGATGTATGGTTAATCATTCGATGTGATTTGAATAGCATGATGTAGATCTTATTTCTGGCCTTAATTTGCACGAAATTTCATGAAAAATGGTGTGGAAATGAGTATGTATGATGGATCTGAACATGAGCCCTAGGACTGTTCTTACGCACGTTTTTAAACTTGTCCAGAGGTTGAAGATGATGTGGTGGCGCGATTCTATTGGTCCATTTAAATTTTGCATTCATTTGAATATTATTTTATAACTTGATTTTTCCAGATTTTATTTCTTGATCAAAACTTGATGAAAATTTCTGAAAAATTCATGAAACTTAAAAGTAATATTTCTGACCTTGTGTATTATTTCCAGAATTTTTAAAAATGTTTTGATTGGTTTTAAAATCCGTGTGATTAATTAATTGTTTGTTTGGCATTTGATTTTATTTTGATATTTCCTTTACTCCAAAAATTCCACAAAAAATCATAGAAGCTTCTTTTTAATTCTAATATTTGAATATAATTTTGGTTGAATATTTTTCTGAATTTTGATTAGAATTTTGTTTTAAAATGTGAATATTTTTTTAATTGTTTAATGGTTTAAATTTTGATTTTATTTTTTACTTTTCTTTAATTAAAAAAATATGGAAAAATAAGTTTTCTGATCTATGGATTTTTCTTCATTTGTGTATCATTTTAGTTTGAATTATTTAGAATTGGAACTTGATTAATCAATATTTAAGTTTATTTTCTAAATAATTAGGGTTTTGATAATCCCCTTGTTTGATTTGATTCGAAAAACCAATTTGCCTTAAGTTTCAATTAAATTCAGCTCTTGTTTGAAGTCCATAGGTGGAATGAGGATCTTAAAATATTTTTCTTGAATTAATTGATGAGTTTTGGTATTTTCCATTGATTTATTTTGAAAACTTGTCTAGATTGGTGGTTTCACCAACTCGTTTTAATGTTTAAAGCTTATTTGATCCTTTCCTCAACCATCAATGAACTTGAGACTTGCTTTCTGACTTCCATACATCTTAAAGATTCTGAGAAAAATTTTGTTTGAATTATAGAAGTCCTTTCCTATTTTTGATGTATTTTCCAAGTGAAATTTCCCAATTGAAGTTGCATATCTTATAGAAATTTGTTTGATGGAAATGAACTTGTGTGAGGCCTATAATTTGGAACTTAATGATCATGTTTCTTATGTTTCCTCATACCAATTCAAATCAATGCACTTGATTTCCCATAATTGGTTGATGAGCCCTTTTGATTCTTGCCTCCTAAGTAATGTTCTTTTTGTGTTCTAGCTTTGAATTTTGAACTTTTGGCTTGGGTTTGAGGTCATCAAATGATCAATGATAACATGTTGAGGAATGATACATCAAGGATAGTCTCATGAAGACTTGAGAGCACTTGACCTTTTATACTTGAACCAATTTCATTCATATATGAATTTGATGTTCCTTTGTTCTTTCCTTTTGAATCCTTGAGGTATATTGAATGCACTTGTGCAACATGCATTAGAATCAACTTTCTAAAATCTTGATCATATCCTCATAGCATGTTAGAAGCTTTATTTCAAGTCTTTGAATGGTTTAAGACCTCTAACTTTGCTTTAGTTTGAACTCCTTTCATTGCTAACTTGTGATCTAAGCTTTGTGATACATTTTGTGGTACCGCGCTTATGTTATGCTTGTAAACCAAAATGAAATGAATGAGCATGTATATGAAGTGTTTGCTACTGACTTATAAAGTCTTTGATTATATTCTTCTTTTTCTCCTTGATCCTTGATTGATATTTACTTGTCAATTCAACATGGTGACAAGAAAGGAGCAACAGTTCTTTAGTTTTGACTTAGTTGTTGTTTGAATTTGCTTGATGCTTCTTACATCTAATACTTTTAATGTTACCATCATATTTATTTTACATTCTCATGATTATATTGTCATCCATCCTTTATTGGTTCATCATTTCTCTTTGAAATCACTAATTTGTCTGTTGAATGTGCGAGGTACTCTGAGTAAAAGTATTTTTTCATTTAGACTTGGTATTGTAGTGTTCCACTTTATTTGTGGAACACAATTGGTTGTGTTTGCACTATTCCTATGCTTGGTATATTTGTCATTATTTTGCAGGATATATATACATGTGATTGTGACTGCTATAGTCCTGCTCTTGAGGCCTCGGTGCATATATTTGATGGCGTGATTTTCTGACTTGATTTGTTTACTAATGCTAGCTTGCTTGAAGTTCTCTGGGTTTCTTTTTCTTGCTCATTTTCTACAGATAGTTATCTGTTTGGTATTGCACTATTTCCCTTTTACTGTTTCCACTCCTTATTGCTTTCTATTGCATGATGGGATCTCCGTTGTTGATATATGTCAGGAGTCCCTCTGGTTTATTTAAAGACATGTTTAAGGCAATTCTGCATATGCTTGATACTCATGTTTAAACACTTATTTGTTTACTTGTTTGGTATTTACGAATGTCCCTTAGGATTGCTCGTGTAGGGTTAGTCCTCGAGCTAGACTCTAGGATAGAAATCCATGTATGCTAACATAGGGTAGAAACTTCCATCTTTCATCCTCAACCTTAGGATCAATCATTGAATGATAACATTAGGGGTAGTGTTAGGCTAGTTTCCCTTAGTTGTTTTTCCTTTCTTTGCATATTGCATCTTAAAACTAAAACTTCTTCTTGGAAAATCATAAAATATCTCTAATAAACTTAAATCCTTCTTCAAGGTAAAAAATAAAAACCAATCTTAATTGTGTGTTAGCCTTTTGGCTTTGTTTTAAACCTTGTCAAAATTGATGTTTCTCCATCGTTGCCATGTTATTTTGTTATATTTTAGCCGATGTTTCGCCATCGCACATGTTTGTCATCCTACTTTGATTCTAAATATTAGTGTTAGGTGTGATGTTTTGTCATCTGGTTTATTTATGTTTTGCCATATTTGCCATGTTATTTTGTTATCTTTTATCCGATGTTTCGCTATCGCACATGTTTGTTATCCTACTCTGATTCTCAATATCAGTGTTAGGTGTGATGTTTTGTCATCTTGTTTATTGATTTTTCACCATATTTTCCATGTTATCTTGCTATCTTTTAGCCGATGTTTCGCCATTGCATATTCTTTTTGCCATCGTATATTCTTTTCGCCAATGTTTCCCCATCGCATATTCTTTTGCTGATGTTTTTCCATCTCACATTCTTTTAGCCGATGTTTCGCCATCGCACAGGTTTGTTATCCTACTTTGATTCTCAATATCATTGTTAGGTGTGATGTTTTGTCCTCTGGTCTATTGATGTTTCACCATCTTTGCCATGTTATCTTCCTATCTCTTAGATGATGTTTCTGTTAGAACATAGTTTGATTCTACAACCCTTGATTAGAGTTTTGATGATAACAAAATACAAAGAATAAATAAATTCAAAGATATATATATATATATATATATATATATATATATATATATATATATATATATATATATATATATATATATATATATATATATATATATATATATATATATAAATCAAATATGTTGCTTAAAATTATGTTTTGTATATACAGAAGTTCTGATGGAATCAACATCAGAAGATCAGTAACATGTGCTACACGCTGAAGCTACCAGATTATACGCTGAAGCTTGATGACCAGAATCTGCGCATAAACATATACACTCTGACTCTGATCAAAGATCTTTACCAAGTCATCAGCACTCAGAAGCGTCATCATAGTTAAAGCAAAGAACACTCTGAAGCGTTATCATAAGCAAAGAACACTCTGAAGCGTTTTCATAAGCAAAGAAGACTCTGAAGCATTATTAAGTATTCAAGACAGAATTAAATGCTAACAGCTATCCTCAGACAAGATCTTCTCAAAAAGGAAAGTGCGTTATTATCATTAAAATGGCTTTATGGACAACGTATCTCTGCCTTTCCTATTTAAACAAGTCTGTGTGAGAAAACACGCACACATGCACTCACATAATTTGCCAAGCTTTCAAAACCACGCTTACTCAAACGCTTTAGCAAATTCAGTTTATTCCAAGCTTAAATTGTGTAATCATCACAGTTGTGATATATTGTTTTATTAGAAAATGTTAACACATCATTGTTCAAATTATTTGTAAACGATTTCCTTGAGATAAACCGGTTTGTGGTTATACTCAAGAAGGCTTTAACAGTTGTTAAGGTAGCTGTTGTAATCCTTTGAATATAGTGGATTAAGACCTTGTTGGAGAGAGGCGAAATCACCTTGACGGGTGGACTGGAGTAGTTTGAGATCAAACAAACCAGGATAAAAATACTGTGTTGTCTAAGCATTTGTTTTAAGTTTTACAATTCAACCCCCCTTCTTGTGTTTTTCACATCTTCAGTTTCGCCATCGCACATGTTTGTTATCCTACTTTGATTTTTAATATCATTGTTAGGTGTAATGTTTCATCGTCTTGTCTGATATTTTGTTATCATGCTGATGTTTTACCATCTTATCTGAGTTTGTGTTTCCATATGATGGCTTGTCAACTCTTTTTGCTATTTTATCATCATTGTTGACATTTTTATTGTTTTATCTGATGTTTTGCCATCTTGTCTGTTGCTTTTATTTCCTTAACTAAAAAACACAAACCAACCAAAATATATGAGCCGAAATATAGCTGCTCTGATTCCTTAAAAGGGATACATAGGCATTAGGGTAGGGCCCAGGCGAGCACAACTTTTATTTTCTCTATATTCTTTTCTCCTTTCTTTTTCATGCATTCCCTATACAACCTAGATATAGATTTTTACACACCCATTAGATTAGAACAACAAGAGTGGATACCATAGAGTACAGCGAGCGTGTGGGATGCTAATACCTTCCCCTTGCATAACAGACTCCCTTACCCGATCTCTCAGTCGCAGGACCATGATTTCACCCTCTTCAGTTTTTATCGATGTTTACCTTTCCCTTTCGGCGGGATATAAGACGTTCGGTGGTGACTTCATTGATATTTCATATATCGGATGACAGTTTGGCCGGTTGTTTCAATGATCTATGGAGAACCTAGCCTACGGGCGATCTCAGGTCCCAAGGTGATCATAGGTAGAAACTAGCCTATGGGTGATCTCATGTTCTAAGATGATCATTAAGGAGAACTTATCCTATGGGATTTCTCAGGTTCCAAGATGATTTATGGGGAGAACCTATCCTATGGGAGATCTCAGGCCATCACAAGGTATGCAAATGTATATTAATGCTCTATCACATACTCACAACATTCATCATCCATCGTAAGGCATAAGCCTACATCACCATTATTACCAGTAAATAGAGGTAATTCATCGTCATTTAAAACTCCCCGCAACTTCGCATTATCAACAAGAATTCACAATAACAATCACAACAACATAACATCTTAACATAAATCGACATTGGCCATAAGCTTATCACATCAATCAACGATTCAATCATTAACATAATTAAACAACAACTTAACATGATTCACACAGCACGGTTGACGACCAAAAACGCAGAATGTACGGGAAAAAGGGATAGGGAACTACGTGCCCCTCGACATGCACAACAACTAGGATAGCATAAAAACTAATTTATACTCCTCGACACGCACTGAGAAAAACAGGGTAACGACCAACCTATGTTCCTCGACATGTCCTGCAACCTAATTCTGCTCGAAAATCCAACACAATTACGACCAATTCTCCATAAAAAACATCATAAATCCCATTATAAGGTAATAACCCCACCCTTAGCTGGATTGAAGGTCACTCAACCAAAGCTTCGGCCGTAATCCTAGATTTGCTCTACTCGACACCGGGCAGGTTGCTCCTCTTCCGGGCAACTCTTCCGGTCAACATACAGGGCTTATTATTCTCCAACTAAAAACAAACCCTTGTGTCAGCTTAGACTTATATATCAATCCTACTGGGCCTAACCTACACACCCCCACTTTACTACTTGCAACCAATAGCTTAAGTCCAACATTATATATATATATATATATATATATATATATATATATATATATATATATATATATATATATATATATATATATATATATATATATATATATATATATATATATATATATATATATATATATATATATATATATATATATATATATATATATATATATATATATATATATATATATATATATATATATATATATATATATATATATATATATATATATATATATATATATATATATATATATATATATATATATATATATATATTCCGTTAATTCCAACAATATAATTATTATTAATCAACTAATTAATTAATTAATAATAATCCAACAGCTCATACCAATAATTCTCAACATCTCACAACTTCACAAATAATCCAAAAATAATTAAATTAAATAAATAATTAATTAAATTACGGGCGTTACAGACGACGCATTCGTCTAGGGTAATCTACACCCCCTATCCGTCGTGTTCCACTTTGTTCCTATTGTCCCTATGGTTGTCACTTGGCCTGGGTATTGGGCCTTTGACCTCTTGTAACACCCACCCAATTAATAATCAGATACAGTACAACAGTAGTATATGGAAAATAGTAAAATGCATTGCATACATATGCTCAGATAATCATGTATGAATGAATAATAAAAAGCATAAAAAATAAACACCAAAAGAAAAGAAAAAAAGATCTAGGAGTGACTCCGGGATGGACCAACATTTGGTCGACCTTTCCCCAGTGAAGTCACCAGCTGAAACAACCGGCTGAAGATCATCAAACAATAAAGTTGCCATCGAACGTATTTTATCCCACATGAAGGGATAGGTGAACATCGAGAAAACCTGATAAGGGAGAAGTCACGGTCTTGCGACCGAGAGATCGGCTAAGGGAGTCTATTACGCGAGGGGAAGGTATTAGCACCCCACACGGCCGTAGTACTCTATGATATCCACTCTTGTTATATATCTTATAGGTGTGTCTAATCTATGCTTACTACTTATTGTTGAGGAAGAATGCATGCAAAAGAAAAGAGAAAATAATATAGGGAAAATAAAGTTGTGCTCGCTTGGGCCCTATCCCAATGCCTATGTATCCTTTTTGAGGAATCAGAGTTACCGTATTTCGGCTCACGTGTGTTGTTTATTTTGTGTTTTTTATGAACATTGTTAATTCTGCCTTTTACCGTAGCTCGACCTTTGGAGACTCATGCATTGACATAAAAGTAAATTAATCATGTCCTTACCTGAAAGTGGTTTTAAGTTACACCCTAAAGGCAAGATGCCACGTTTGATTGGTTTGTGTTTTGTTACCTTGAAAAGTGTTTAAGTATGATTAGCATGTTTTATGATTTGTTGAGAAAAAGAAATTTTAGTTTTAATGCATATGAGAAAAGGGGATGAAAGAGTTTATGGGAGACTAGCCTATTTATAATCCTAATGTTATCATACAATGGTAGTCCCATGGTTTAGATTACCAAAAGGGAAACGTCTATCTAATGTTAGCATGCATGACTTGCAACCTAAGGTCTAGCTTGCATCCGAAAGGAATAAGCACATCCTAAGGGAGTATGGCATGTACAAGGATAAAAAACAAGCAAGCTTGAAGGAGCACACACATAAAATGGTAAAGAAAATAAGCGAAATGCTTTAGTCAAGGGGAGCGTATCACCCGAGACAAACAAGAGGGAGTGAAATATAAAAAAAAATACTTTATCTAATGGGAGTGGATCACCCGAAGAAAACAAGCGGGAATAGGATGTAAAACAAAAATGTGATGTCCAAAGCGACTGAACTCCTAATCAAGATATAGAAGATCGAGGTAGGAGACATAAGGCAATATGAATAATCATGGAGTGTCAGCACCGGCTAATGCAAACTCTTGATAAAGTGTGGGGGTTTTATTGCAAAACCCTTTTCCACTTGACGAATCGATAACGAGAGTAGACACAACTCCAAAGCATCATGGTGCGTCATGAGCTAAGGATGACATAGATGAAATTGCGGGGGTTGATTATGAACCCTTTCTGCTCGCCTCCTTTTGAGGACTTCAATGAGGGATTGGGGAATAGTGAGGGAAAAAATGTAAACACACAAGCGGAATACCTACTCAAAGGTAGGGTTTTAAACAAACCACACACAAGTAGCACACAGTGGCAAAAAATGCAGAATTGCTCTAAAGGTGTCTTTAAATAAACCAGAGGGGTTCCTGACATGATCAGCAATGGAAACCCCCATCATACATCTCATCCTACTTCTCATGGCATCAGAAAGCAGTAAAACCCTACTTCTCATGATATCTAGAAAGCAGTAAAGAAACACCATAAATTGCGGGAAAATGTAAAAGTGGTAGTGGCGACTACCAAAAGCAAGTGGATCATTGAAAGCGGACGAAAGCAATGGAGAAGCAGGGAGTATGCGTCGAACAAGCTTCACCAAGAAACAAATAAAGTTAGAAATAAATCCAACTAAGGTGAATGTGTGCCATGGAAGTACCACACATGACAATGTTCCTGCAAGGCATCATAAAATATTATACACATCCGGACAACATATAACACAATATGAGTAATAAGCATTTCTCATGGAATGAGAAAAAAAATCATGTCGCATCGGAAGCGAGCATAAGCTAGTGTTTCCCAATCACATAACCACCGTTTTGGTATACAATTAGAAATGCCACAATGTACCTTGCACCATTAACAAACATGTCAAGAAATAACAAGGAAAAACGGTATGAGAAGTGCATGAAAAACAATCCGATGGTAAACCAATAAAGTGCAACAAGTAAGCATGCATCGAATGATAATTATTGCACTAAAATTCTGCACTAAGAAGGGTAAAAAAACTTCACTAAAACCGCGTTAGAAATTTTTTTGCATTACGGTGTAAAACGCGTTTTGGAAAATAGGCGTCCAGAAAAATATGCTTAGAACAGAATGAGACTTTCACGGTAAATTATAAACATGCTCAGGAACTCAAATTCGCAATTGGTTCAGTAAAAAAAGAAGCGGAAGCAAGACTTCCACAAACAGTCTGTTCGAAACGCGGTAAATAAGTTGCTCGGAATCGAACGAAACCTGCATGGAAGCTTGCAAATGGGCCACTGGATTAAAAAATGAACTCAGTTTGAATTAATTCCACCTGGAAGTGGGACTTTTAAGCCAATTTCGTTGGATGGACAATAACTTTTTGGTAAAAAATATATGTCTGAAACTGGCTCAAAAGTATACCAACGGCCCAAGAATCATAAACAAAGTCAAGTTACATTATTAAAAGTGTTAAAACTCATCACAGTTAGAAAGTTAGAGCAAAAATACATTTATGTCATAAAATTGCAATTTTCTAAGAATCTTGACATTTCTCATTAAACTCAAGTTTTGAAGTGTGAAATATAGTTTATGAAACATCTTGAGTCCATTAGATATTATCACAACTCATGGAAATGAAAAGAGTTAGCAACTTCGATGTTAACCAAAAAAAAATTTCATGTTATGTCAAAGTATGAAAATGTCATGAATATGCACATAAAATGTTAGTAGCATTAAGAGAAAACTACTCTATGTTAGCGAGGAATGATATGTTAGTAGGGAACTATGTATACCAACATAACTCAACACAATTACATGTTATCAAAAGTTAGTGTAAACGTTTAAACTTGAATGTTAATGAGAGTTAGTAACCAAAAGTATGCATTGAGGCCTTAATTAAAGTAACTTTAAGCATTGATTTTCAACTCATGAGACTAATTGAACAACAATACTTTTTGATCAAATTTGTGAAATTAAGAACTCGACATAGTCTCATGAATCATTAACCAATATCAAGTTTCTCTAACATTTTTCTATCAATTATCAAACTAGAGCAAAAAAATTAGAATTAAACTACTCTATGTGTTAGTTCATGTGAATTTTTAATCTATGTCAATTCTTGAATCAAAATTAATACTAGGCATTAACACAAACACCTAGTGTTCATCTAATTTCTACCTTGCAAATCAACAACACAACTCCCTAATTCTATGTCCAATTTAAACAATTGTAACCAAAACCTAACCTCCAATCACAATTCAATTCACCAATTCAATTTTAAAATTCAATAAGCAAATGCAATCAAGTTTCAATTATGAGAAAATAATGGACTTTATATTGAGTTTATCTCTTGAAGAGAAGAGGAGTTTATAGAAGAAGAGGATTCAGAATCAGATGCGAAGTGGAGAGGGATTTGGGTGCAAGATTCAAGGAGGAAGAGGGAAGTGACTTTCAAACTTTGTGATTCTTCATCTTAACAATTGATGAAGATTATTGATGATCTTGATGAAGATCTTGGAAGAAAGTGAGAGAAAAGTGTTTGATCCTTGAGTGAATGAGAGAGAATTGTAGAGTGTTTTTTGAGATTGATGAGTTTTTTTAGAGAAATTGGTGTGAATGAGAATATATAGTGTGTGTTTATGTGAGGTGATTTAGTTAATGGACCTCAAATAATGAAAAACACTAATGCAGATTTTTTAATTCACTTGAGTCTGACACGTTCAGGTCAAATTTGCAGGGGCCTCAATATAACTTTTGAGGTCGAAATATAAATCCAAAATTTAGCTAACATTAAGAATGACCTCATGTCTTAAGATACGCTCAATCATATAAAAGTTCATTTAGTTATGAATTTTTGAAGTTTCGCCTCAGACAACTTTCATTTCCAGTTCAGAATTTTTAGTGCGTCACGGGTGAAACGGACGAAAAACAAAAGGCTTCTGGATACCGACACGCGTGGGATGTGAAACTGACATGAAGCTAACAAAATTTTTAAACAGATGCCGCCAGAACCAACGCAATACGACAAAAATTGATCGAGATGTGAAATTTTGAATGTCGCTAAAAATAATATATGTCGCTATTTTTATACTGAAAAATTCCTCAAAAATCCGTAACTTGCAACACCTTCCCTAAGGAATCAACTCTCGGCCATAAATGATGAAATGTAGATGACATCGAGACGGAATTTTGGCAACCAGAATAGACGTCAAACAATGAACGATGAATTTATTTTGAATTTGTTGGCGTTCAAAAACTGCACCTTCAGCATACTTTTTCACTATATTCCCCTGTGCATCTTCTGAAGATTCACCCGTTCGGGGACTTTCCTTGAGGAATTGACTTTTGGTCAGAACATAAAGAGTTGGAGAGGACATCAAGACAGACTTTCCGATATAAAACCCACTCCGAGACGATAAACTAGATCAGACTTAGGAATTTTTTAATATCCACAAGACGGTGAAATGACAATTAATTCAAGTTACCACCTTCAAGCAAATAAATTTCTTGGATGCTTTCTTCACAAAATTAGTCCTTGACATGAACATGAGGGTTAGTAATAAAACAGTGAAGTCTCAGTACTTGAGGAATCTACTGAATATGCTGAATCAAATCCAAGTTAATAATTCCCAAATTTCGGGGGAACAAGTAACCAGAAATTAAATCCAACACCGCTTCAGAGAAATTAAATTATTCGGAGACGTTCTGCTCACAATTAATTTCTGGCATGAACACATGGTGAAGAGAATACCAAGATAATTAAGATGCTTGAAGAATCAGCTCGAGATGATACTCTAATTGCAAATTGTTAATTCTCAAGTCCGAATCAGTAAAACGCTATTTCTGATTCACATTGTTTCAAATTTGCCGAAACGCCTGATTTCTTTGCAATAAGCCTAAAAAACAAGTCCTCCAATCCCATAGTCACTGATACATGCAATGCCAAATGACCTATTGGAGAATATGCATATGAAAAATTCAAGATGCATAAGCCAGATAGTCCTTAAAAAGGGGTAGGACAAATTTGGAGTATTACACCAACGATAACTCAAAAGTTCAATAATTCCATCCCGACTAACTCGTCACATAAAGTATACATCGGATAATTTAAACTAAATCATATACTCACAACATATAACAAATAATTAATTAATAAAATATAAAACGAATTAATAAAAATTGGTATGTTACAACTCTCCCCGACTTAAAATATTTTTTCCCTCGAAAATTACCTCAAATGAACAGATTAGGATATGACTCCCTAGTCTGACTCTCGAGCTCCCAAGTCATGTTTCCACCTACTCGTCCTCCCCAAGCTACCTTCACCAAGAAAATATCTTTACCTCAAAGATTTTTCAACTCCCGATCCTCTATCTGCATAGGTAATGCCTCCACAGTCAAGTTATCCCTCACTCGCACATCGTCTATTTGGACCACATGAGACTGATCCACAATGTATTTCCTCAATGAGATACATGAAACACATCATGGAGATTAGCAAGCGAAAATGGCAAAGTAACTCGATATGCCACCTCCCCTATCTTTTCTGAAATCTGGAATGGGCCAATAAAAAATGACGTTAACTTACGCGACATCAATGCTCGACCAACACCAGCTACTGGAGTAACTCGAAGAAACACATGATCTCCTTCTTGAAATTCAAGTGCTTTCCTCCTCTTGTCATGATAACTCTTCTTACGACTCTAAGAAATCTTCATCTTCTCCTGAATCATTTTAATATTATCGATAGTCTGTTGGACTATCTCAAGTACAATCACAACACTCTCTCCCAACTAATACCAACACAATGGCGTCCTACACCTCCTACCATACTATGCTTCAATTGGTGCCATTCTGATACTCGAATGGAAACTGTTGTTGTAAGTAAACTCAATTAAAGGAAATTAGCTATCCCAATTACATCCTTTTTCCAACACATAAGCTCTCAAAATATCCTCAAGTAATTGAGTCGTCATCCCAGTCTTACCATCTTTATATAGATAATAAACAGAACTCAAATGCAACTTCGTACCCAAAGCATTTTGCAAACTTTCCCAAAATCTCGAAGTAAATCTTGGATCCCTATCTGACATAATGCTACAGGGAATATCGTGCAAACTGAAAATCCTCTCAATATACAACTTTGCTAACTTCTCCAATGGATAATCCACTCTCATTGGAATAAAGTGAGAAGATTTTGTCAATATGTCCATAACGACCCAAATAGCCTCAAAATTACTCGGTGTTCTGGGTAAACTGGACACAAAATCCATCAAAATACTTCCGCATTTCCATTCAGGAATGGATAATGGTTACATCAAACCCGATGGTTTCTGATGGTCGACCCTCGACTTATGACAAGTCAAACAAGAACACACAAACTCTGCAATTTCTTTCTTCATATTGGGCCACCAAAATATTTTCCTCAATTACTGGTACATCTTCGTAGCACCCGGATGAATACTCAATCCACTATGTTTCCCTTCCTCAAGGATATTCTTTTTCAGCTCAGCTATATTCAGAGCTCAAAATCTATCACGACATCTCATGATACCATTTTCATCAATCTGAAAGTCACCACCTCGACCCTAATTTATCAAAGTCAACCGATCCACCAAACTCAAATCAAATTTCTGACCTTCCGTAATCTCAACCAACTGGTCCATCAGGTCATCAATCCTCGGAAGTGGATATTTATTCTTCATAGTCACCTTGTTCAGTTGTCCATAGTCCATACAAAGCTTCATAGTACCTTCTTTATTTTTAACCAATAAGACTGGTGCACCCCATGTTGACACGCTCAGGCGAATGGCTCTCTTCATAAGAAGATCTTCAAGTTATTTCTTTAACTATTTAAATTCTGATGCTGACATACAATATGGAGCCATCAACAATGGGCTAGTTCCAGGAACTAAGTCGATTGTAAACTCCATTTCACGCTCCAACGGTAAATCCCTTATATCTTTAGGAATTACCTCTAGAAAATCATCAACAATCAGTAAATCACCAACTGATCCATTTTCACTAATACCCAATGTTTCCATCAACATAAACGTCTCAGCGCCATCCTGCACCAACTCGTTCACTTCTTTAGCAGACACAAAGAAATCTCCTTCATTCTCAAGTTTAAGAAAAATAACTATCTTAGAAAAATAGTTGATATAAACATGGTTGAATTCCCACCAGTTCATCCCAAGGATAACATCAAGTTGATCTAACGAAAGACACACTAAGTCAATTCCAAAGTCTCTATCAAATATACTCAATGGACAATTCAAAAACACATATGAAGTAGTCACTGAACCCATAGCAGAAGTATCAATAACCATACTTACATTCATATCAGATAACTCGAGGTTTAATCTCTTAACATGATCTAAAGAAATGAAAGATTGTGTCGCTCCAATATCAATTATAGCAATCAAATGTGTACCATTAATAAAGCATGTACCTCTGATTAATCGATCTTCACTAGTAGTCTCGGAACCTCATAGAGAAAACACATTTCCTCTAAATTGAGTCTTATTCGCTTTGTCACACTTGGTAGTAATGTGCCCTTGCTCACCACAGTTGTGGAAAGTCACATATGCACCTCCCTTGCACTCATAAGCCTTGTGGTTTGACTTTCCACACTTGAAGCATTTCTGTTCAGCACTTGTGCACTCAGGAGCATGATGTCCTTTGGCACCAAACCTAAAACACTTAACCAGAGCAGGAGCTCGTCCTCCACTCGGCTTCTTATTATAACCAGCTTTATGTTTCCCCTTATCAGCAGGAGTCACATTCAATTTCCCTCTGAATTGATTATTTCCCTTCTTCTTGTTCAAACTCTTATAGTGAGTAGAACAAGCTCTACTATCCTCATCATAAATTTTACTCTTGTTAACCAATTCAGAAAATCCTCTAATCTCCTGGTAACCAATGGCTTGATTGATCTCATATCTCAACCCATTCACAAACTTGAGACATTTGGATCTCTCAGCATTAGTAGTGTTATAATGAGACATAACTTAATCAACTCTTCAAACCTTACAACATATTCTACCACAATTGAACTACCATGCTTTAGTTGAAGGAACTCAATTTCCTTCTTCCCACACACATATTTTGGAAAATACTTCTCCAAAAATGCTTCTCTGAAAACATCCCAAGTAACCTTAGCTTCTTCTTCCTCGAACCTCTAACTAGTGTTACCCCACCAGTCCTCGGCTTCCTCTTCAAGCATATGGGTGCCAAACTGCACCTTCTGAGCATCTGAACAATTCATGACTCAAAATATTTTTTCAATCGCTTTCATGCGTTCCCTTGAAAATAGGCGAGTTGTTCTTCTGAAACTTTCCCAAAGCAAGGAACTCATCATCATTGTTGTTCCTAGCCAACATTGCTAAAGCTTCAGCAATAGTGTCGTCATTCCTTCCTCCGACCATTATTCTAAGAATTTCCAACAATAATTCTAGTTAGAACAAACAATACTGATAGTGTCATATACATATATCTAGTATAAAAGGGAATAAACACATTTACAACTTGGTCAACTGACCAACTATGCTCTAATATCACTAATGTAACACCCTCTAAAACCCCGCAGAATAATACATCATAAACCAGAGTAATATAATCGTGCATATCAATCAAGGGTGTCGCACATAATTCAAAATCACATACACCTGTCGTGCTCAATAACAAGTAATTAAAATTGATACTTTCCTTACACTATCACATACTCGTGTAGCAGTGGAATCATTTTCATTCAAAAAATTGTCATATTTAAGTCCCATAATCAATTTACTCATTCAATAGTTTAGGCATTAAAAGCCAATTCATTACATAACTTCAATAAGGATAACAAATAAAATAGTATAGAAAGTATCCCTCAAAACATGAATTCAAAATCGTTCCCTAGTGTTACATAACATCAGAGCATGACCCAAAACCAAAACACAAAGGAAAATAAAGATATCTCCTCCTGATACACTCTTGCTAGAAGAAACTCTAATCTTCTATATATGAGCGATATCGTATAACACACAAAACCATGTTCCCTAAGCTTTCAAATCCCGCTCGAGGTTTAAGACAAGTCACTGGCTCCCACGGAACTAACAAGCATTTTCTCTTTACAATAATGATGCATGTGTAGTTTCAACAACCATATTCATTTAAGACTATCCCTCAATCTTAACATCCGTGCATATCTTCAATAATTCATCATAATTGAATTACCACACAATTACACATACATTCATATTTCATGAATTATCCACATACAATTCACCTTCATAGTATAACCACACCAAACCATCATAACATCACATAACAAGCAATATACAAAAGTGTCATTATAATCTAACACCAAATCACAAACCACACAACACACAAATACAAGTCATTTTAAACAACCACATAATGATTAAATCACATGTTTCCAACAAGACCATTGTTATTGACAAGAATATGGCACTAGCTTCCCAATACTTCGAACAACGACACAAACAGAGCTACGTTCAAAAGTTATGAATTTTTGAAGTTTAAAAAAAATGTTATTCAACACTGTGCAATATATTACACCAGTAGGTCAATCCATTGCACCAGTATAGAACCTAGTTTTTCACAAATTTTTGATTGCGTAATCGATTAAACCAGTATGCCAATCGATTGCACCCTATACAAAAGCATTTTTTTGAAAATCATTAGTAGCTATACGAAAATTCCTTTCATCCCTATTCCAAAACCCTAAATTTCATGAAACATAGCATATCCATACCCCCAAAATCTCATTACCATCAACACACATCATTACAACACAAATCAACATCATATACAAAGATTTCTCATCAACCATAAGAAATTATAAAACATAGAAATTCATAAATTTTCATCCTAAGCATAAATCTACTCATTACATATCATTATATGATTTCCATAACATGCAAATACCCACCTTTACCTTGATTTCTTGATGGATTCCTTGAATTTATCCGTAGGTGCTCTTCTCCTCTTTCTTCCTTTTTCCTTTGCTTCTATGTGAAACCCTTTTTTCCTCCTCCATTTCTAACTTCTATTTTACTTTTATTAAACCATTAGTAAAGTAAATACTAACTCTACTAACCAAGTTAATGGGCTCACTATCACACCCTCACTAACGCTTCACATTCTCACTATTAGGCCCAATTACCATTATTTTACTATTTCCCTATAATTCTCACTAATTAAATAATTTTTTCACTAACCGACATCATTTTCCAATGGTAACTCAATGGTTCAATAATCCCATCTCGACTAACCTGTCACATAGATTATACATCAGATAATTAAAATTAAATCATATACTCACAAAATTAGAAAAATAATTAATTAATAAAATATATAACTAATTAATAAAAATTGGTGTTACAAAACACCTCTTCCAAGCTATCCCTCTCCTCCACATATAATTTATTAAACTCAATTCGGACCAACCTAGGTCTCAAATTCTTTTTCTTCCTAAATCTATCCTCAAAGTAATCCTTTACCCTCCTTTTCACTTCCCTGACACCTTCCACCACCCCTTATTTCGTTTGTATTGAGACAATTGTGTTTTTCCTCATCCTTGATTTTAATGTCAAGTGGAAGAACTTAGAGTTCATATCTCCCTCCTTTATCCATCTATGCCTTGCTTTTTGTTTTAGGACACTCTCTTTGTAATCTAAATTCCTTCAAATGTTATCTTGAACTTATTTTCTTTTCTGAGCAACCTCTTGATCTAATTGACTATAAAGACACAAATCTTCTACTTCTAGCCCATTTAACTCATCCATATGTTCCTCTATCTTCATATCCAACCATCTAAACACACTCCAATTCCACCACCTCAATCTATCCCGAAGGAATGTGAATTTTTCCTTTAAAATAAAAGCACAGTTGCCTTTAACCTTAAAAGAACTCCATTCTAGATTAACAAATTGTAAGAATTCCTTATGATAGTACCAGTAATTAAACACCTTGAAGAGTTTAGGGGCCTAGTCTAAAGAGCTTATTTTTATCCAAAGAAGTTTATGTTTGATATATCCCTATTACCTGATACTTGAGTCATCGTCTTCCACTCATTTATAATTCCATCTGATAGTAATATCCTATCATTTATGCTCCAAGATTTTCCATTTGAATAAAGCCAAGTAAGTTTATTCTCTACTACAGGTAAATCAGTCAACTCTATTAGTTATATAAACTTCATAAATTCCTCCATTGATGTCCTGTTACTAGTCACTTTACCCCTTCTTTCCTCCGAAATTTAAACTGCATTGAAGTCACCCTCTACCACCCACTCCCGTATTGGTAATTTTTGTTTCCATTCCAACAGACGCAACCACAATGTTATCTGATCCCCCAATATAATAAGGAGAGTAGATATTTATGAAATAACAATTCATACTTTTCCACTCAGCATTTATTCCTATAATACTTCTGTCTTTGAAAATAAAAGCGGGAATAATAAGTCCTCTCCTCCAAATATTAATAACCTTTTAGAATGCCCTTCTACACACACCTCATACCACTCACAGTTCGATGAGCCCGATAAAATATTTACAGTGATCTCTTTCATCTTCTGGATTTTAGTTTCCTGAATAAAACACAGATATGCCTTTTCCTTTGAGATAACTTGACTGATTCTTCTTCTTTTGGTAGAATTACCACCCCCCTCGAATATTGAATGTACCAATATTCATGGAATTCTAATTGTTTTATCCATCCCAACTTCGGAACACCCTCTCTCTAACTTTAATATCCCGTACAATACCTTCAAACACCTCATCATCTTCCTCCCCTTTAATTCCCAGATCTTTAATAGACTTTCACACCTTTGCTGACATTCCTCCTAATGACTTCCTGTGATACGGTGGCAGAACCGACTGTTAATACTGGTTTGCGTTTTTTGTTCGCAAAATGTCGCGGTAAGCAAGAGTCGCGATCGACTTTTAGTTTATCCAATCAGGAAAAGGAAAAATAATAGAAAAAACCTTTTTCTATATGTTTCTGAGTACGGGGGGGGGGGGGGGGGGGGGGGGGGGGGGGGGTAGATTATAGAAAGGGAAGGTGTTAGCACCCTTTTCATCCATGTTTTTCCATGGGCTCTTAGGTACTTGCTCATTTTGAAATTTCTTATGCGTGCTTTGCTTTGAAAAGTTTTGTTTTACATCGTTTTAACCCTTGTTTCTATCCTCAAGGGTGTGACGAAGTTGTTTTGAAAGTTTATTTTAAAAGGTGTTGGTGTGAAAAGTTTTTGTTAAGCAAGTACTTAAGATTCTACCTACTCGAAAAAATATTGTTTGTTCTCGTTTCCTTTAGACAACGTTATCCTACTATTAAGTAGTAGGTAGCCCCGTCGTTGGAATTTATAAGGGATGTTCGAAAGGGACGAGTACAGTCACTAAAGTAATGTGTTGGAAACTTTAGTAGTAACCCTAGAGTCCTAAATATCTTTTTGAGGTAACATTTCCGAGGCAACATTCGAATGGGACATTTGATCTTTTAGACAGGAGGGCGACCATTAAAATCTCCCATACTTGAGGACTGTTTACCGATGGCAACCGAAGTGAGGAAAACCCAATGAGTGAATATGTGCTTGTGTTATTTTTCAATTAATTAGTCTTTTCACGTTAGGTGATCTACCATTTTAATTTTCAAGCATCTTTCCATACAATCCTATTAACCATGCATCTAACAATTAAACATTTGCAGGAATTTAAAGTGCGAGAAAATAAACCTAGCTATTACAAGGCTTTGAGGAGGGGAATTAATTACATAACCAAAAATAGGGAATTAAACGGTAAATGAAAACCATAATTTAAAGCTATTACAAACCAAGGGCAGTTACAAAATTATAAAAAAGAAAAGTAATCAAAACGCGCGGCGAATTAAATGCGAGGACGATAATTAATAACTTAAAACCCTAATTGAGAGAAAAAGTATTTTTTGTGCATTTTTATTTGAGAAAAAAATTTAATTGCAAATTAATTAAACCCTCATTTCTAATTGTTTAAAGAAATTAAATTAACCTAATATTTTAATAAAATTAAATTAATTAAAGAAATAAATATTTTATGAGAAAAATGCGTTTTGTGTTTTTTTTGTGATTTTTTAATTTTAAAAAATAATTTTGTGTTAATTAAAAAAGAAAATGACTAATGAAATAAATATAGAAATTAAAAAATTGAAAAAAGAAAGAATTGGGCATGTGCTGAATAGTAAGGCTGAGGGGTGCATTGCTGGAAAACATCCTGGCCCATTAGTGCTGAAGCCCAGTCAGCGCTGGATTATGTGTGAAGTTGACTTGAGGGTGCATCATGGTCCTTCATTATTGAGTGCTACATCTGGTTGTGTGATGCATCAAGTGGCTGGACGCTGGGAGTGTATGGAAGGCGCTTGAAGGATTGATGTACTAGATTTGTGGATAGAAATTGAGAAAATAACGAAAATGGCTTGGACCTGGGATCGAATCCAGGTCCTTATGCTTACCACTGAATTCCCTTGCCAGCTGCGCTGCTGTGACTAGTTGTTAGAACAGTGAAAGCAAAAGATAATATGCAAAATAAGGTAAGTGACCCAATTGTTGGCTGCCACATATCTTCTTCTTCCTGGAATAGTCACGTTAGACATCAGATTTATACCTACATCATGATCTCAAAACATAATACAAGCATGATAAATCACTTATGAATACAATGATCAATTCGTTTTAACCTCACGAACACGAAGGCACCCTTTATTTAGGCTAATTTCACCTGTGGACAAAAACCCTAAAAGGAACGTGAAAACCCTAGCAATGGCAATTGCACATATATACGTCAAAACTTCAATTAAACTATTCAGTCAGCTTGCAAACATGTCAAAGATCACAAATATGCCAATCAAATGTGCTAATAATGCAGAAATTACAGTAACCGATTTTGAAAAAGTGGGCGAACCGTATGAGTTATAGCTCGTGTTTCTGGATGCTCCAAACCTTACAA
Source organism: Vicia faba (assembly GCA_948472305.1). Classification (NCBI taxonomy): domain Eukaryota; kingdom Viridiplantae; phylum Streptophyta; class Magnoliopsida; order Fabales; family Fabaceae; genus Vicia; species Vicia faba. The sequence continues at coordinate 11,945 of CATIWC010001579.1, read as the reverse complement.
ATGATTGGGATAGCTTCAGTGCACACACAAGATGTGATTTCTAGCCTCAAATTGCTTTGAAAGGTCCTGTGGAGTGAAAACCGAGTCACACTTTTTGTCAAGTTTTTTGAGTTTGTTCTTGCTCTTTCACGACTTCTAGCCCTTTTATTTTTCCTTGTACTTGTTCATTATATATCCCTCAATGAATTAGGGTTGAAAAATAGATTGGATCTTGAAGTTTTGACGAGATTTGATTTGATTCTTTAGCCATATGCAAACTTTCCAAATTGAGCCAAAGTATCCCATTTTTGTACCAATCATGCTTGATTCATTTTGGTCTTGATATCTTAGCATATTTTGATTGGGATCCTATCAAAAAATCATATCAAAACATATCTTTGTTATTACTTGTCATTTATTTGATTTAATTCAAATTTTAATTAATGAAAAATCAAAATAAAATTAAAAATGAAGCAAATAATGTGTGGGTGAATATTTGGGTTGTGGACCATATTATAAGTGAGGTGCAAGCATAAAAAGTTAGGCCCATTTGGCAAAAAAATGTAATTTTGAGCCCATTTGACTTTTGGCAATTTTGTAAAAAAGGTCAAATTTGACAAGGCATATCTCCTCAAATTTTAATCCTAGAGAGGTGTTCTTGGACTTTTTAGAAAGCTTAGGTTGTCCCCTAAGCAAATCTTTTTGTCTCATTTCAATTGGGTCTTCCATGTTCATGTAAGAAGCTTTTACCCAAAAGGTGTTTTTGTTGACTTTCAAAATGGCCTATAATGTAGAAATTCATATCTTTTTATGAGTGCATATTTTTAACTTGTGGGATTAATATGAGTTATAGGTAATTGTATCCTCTTAAAAATGAGCCTTGGATGGTAAATTTCTGATAAAGTATGTGGAAGTTATGCTTGGTTAAAGTTTGGTTGACTTTTCTTGAGAAAACCCTAATTTAGCAACTTTTGGGTTTTGATGAATTTGGGGAATTCCTTAAAGAATCATGATAAAACCTTGATCAAATGATGAAAGTCACTTCAAAATGTGGATTTTGACCAAAAATCTTGAAGTTTGACTGTATGTGGGCCATAGTTGACTTTTGACCTAATATAGTCGATTCTCAAGCATCTGAGCAATTGACTGAGCAAACTTCTTGTGCATTGCTTGAAATTTGACATGGAGGGTCTTGAGAACATATTAGGACCATGGAGGGAATATGAGGTCTTTGGAGTTCACCTATCTTGATGAAATTGGAAACCCTAATTTGAGACACACTGCCTTAGGAGAGAGTTTATTTGGTCAACTCTTGGGCAAACTTGAGCAAATTGAGGATCTCTAGGAGTATGCATTGAGTAAAATGAGAGGGAAAATTTTGGGGTACAACATCTTCGGCTTTTCAATCTTCTTAAACCTGAGGATGTAGATTGGCTCATCTGCCTTTCGTGATCTGAAGGTGGAAGATAATTGAACACTAGAGTGCCCAGAAATTTGCACTCGCATGAAGTGATACTTGATTTGTGATATCAGGAATAGGCTTATAGATTCCATTTGGAAGTTGCTAGAGAATTATTGGAGATGGGCTTAAAGATGCCATCCAAAATGTGACGGAGTATCGTCGGAGATGGGCTTGAAGATTCCATCTAGAGGATGTTAATTTCCTGATATATTCTTTTGATGAGAGTCCCTGCTCCTGTCGTTGAGGAGGAATCTGCTGAGGAATGTTGGTGTCTGTCTTGGGAGAAATAGAATTTTAGGAGCTTCAGTTGTCCGTTATTCTACTAGGGAATTAACTTTGGAGGTGAACTGCATATCTGGTCAGTGTACAGGCTACATCACGACTTACTAGGGAAAGGTGAAATTGACCGAAACTGGTCAGGTCCGGGTTTTACCGTGTTGTAAACTATAGTCTGGAGGTAAGAGAAAAGAAACTTGGATGGTAAGGTTATGAGAAGGAACCTGGATAGTAGGGTTACTTCAAAATGAAAGCCTGGATAATAGGGCTGTGAGAAGGAACCTGGATAGTAGGGTTACTTCGATATGAAAGCCTGGATAGTAGGGCTTGTGGGAAGGAACCTGGGTAAGGTTACTTCATGAGGAGTTTGGGTAAAATTGCATCTGAATTGAGAAGGAACCTGGGTAACGTTACTTTGTGAGGAGTTTGGGTAAAACTACATCTGAACTGAGAAGGAACCTGGGTAAGGTTGCTTTGTGGGGAGTTTGGGTAAAACTGCATCTGAACTGAGAAGGGAACCTAGGTAAGGTTGCTTCAGGATAAGTCTTAGTGAAACTTCATAAGGAACCTGGGTAAGGTTGCTCGTGATGATTCTGTGTAGGGCTTTAGGAGGAACCTGGGTAGGGTTACTTCGGGATAAGTCCATGTAAAACTTCGGCAGGAACCTGGGTAAGGTTACTTTGGGCTAAGTCTGTGTAAAACTTCAAGAGGAACCTAGGTAAGGTTACTTTGTGATAAATTCGTGTAAAACTTCATAAGGAACCTGGGTAAGGTTACTTTGGGATAAGTTCATGTAAAACTTCAGGAGGAACCTGGGTAAGGTTACTTTGTGATAAGTTCGTGTAAAACTTCAGAAGGAACCTGGGTAAGGTTACTTTGGTATAAGTTCGTGTAAAACTTCAGAAGGAAATGTATGAGAAAGGACCCGTGTAAGATTTTTCAGGATAAACCCGTGTGAAGCTGCATTTAGGAGAAACCCGTATAAGATTTCTTCGTGACGAACCCGTGTAAAGCTGCATTTGATCGTGCGGATAATTACTCTGTTTAGTTTCAGGAGCTAATTTTGAACTTGCTGGAAGTTGTTGATGATAACCATCTTTTCTGAAAAGGTACATGATTAATCGTATATGATGCATGAAATACATTGTATGATGACATTCTCAAAATTAATGAGATTATGTTGTATGCAAGATGTATGCATACGTCATGATATATGAACATGAAATGCTATTGTGGCACGTCCGAGTTTGGGAAAATAAATCCCTAACTGTTGTTGGAGAGTACTGGGAATTACATTCTTGATCATTGTAGAAACAGTGGTTCTTCTACTTCTGCTGGGGACGGTGAACGGAGATGACTATGGTGGAGATTTTCTCCCTGTTTATAGCTACTCTGCCGGGGGAGAGACTCTGTTTAAGAATAAATCTAGGGGAGATAACTCTGTTGGGGATGATCTTCCGCATTCAGAGAAATAAAATCTTCTCGGGAGAAAACTATATGAACCGCTTGCGATTACAAAATTCGGCTGGGGAATATAGGTGTCGACTCTCTGAAAGAGCTTGGCTGGGGAAAGTAACTCCTGTTTGGGGAGGCAGAGATTAAAACTTTGGTTTCCTCTACTTTGTGGGGAGTGTAGATGTTACTGGGACGAATGCTGAGGATACGACAATGACTTTGTATCAAGACTTTTCTGCCCTTGTACCTGCCGGAGAAAGTTCCTGCAGAGACCTTGTGGATTGAATGTTATCCCAACTTATGAGGTGCTTGGTAACTGCCGATCGAAATGATAAGTCTTCTACTAATAGGCAAGTGACGAGATGACGGGACATAGTCGTACGCTTTAATCCCTAACTTTTCATGGAATGTCTTTTCTGATTTTCAGTACATCGGGATGCCTTTTTTTGCCCAAGCAGCCTTTTCAAGTTTTTGACTTGCCAGATGTACATATTTTTCATATGTATATCCCTAACTTTTGCCCGAACCTTTTTTGGTTCGTTGGGATGCCCTTATTTTGCCTAGGCTAGTCAACCTAGCGAGTCTTTTTCATGCGTGGTTTTTTTCGACTATGTCCACACTCTTAGGGTGTAGGGAGTTGTCACTTTCAGTAGTGTTGTGTTGTAGTACCATCAAAAATGTTTTCTTGATGGCACATGATTAGTTGCTGGAATGTGTGCGTAATTCCCCAAGTAATTCAGACGAAGATCTACCCCTGGTTATTTGGCACTTTTGGAGAACCTGCCCCAGGTGTATTAGACACCATGTCATGCCCCTTGCTTATGGAAGACCTGTTTATTGGAAGTGTCCTTCATTTGTAGTAATTATGGAGAGTTTCCATTCATCGAACTTCTGTCACGAGAACTTCTCTGCTGTCAAACAAATAGTTACATGCAAACAATGGTATTTAAAGAATGCAAAGCTTATGTTTGTCTTGAGGTTTTGAAAATGCAGTTTTTTTTAGTAAAATAGAATTTTGCAAAGATGTGATATCAACTCAGGATTTGTAACGGACCTTCAGGAGTCAGGATACCTTTTGTAACAGTATGCTTTCGAACTAACCAATGCTGCAGGTAGGACTTTTAAGGGTTATAACATGGTCTGGTTCACGATTCAAGAAACAAAGGATAAAGGCTCAAATTTTATTTGTCCCCAACTCATTCTTCGTGATGTTCTTCAGTCCTAAACTTAGCTAATTGTGCATTTAGATCCCGTTTGAGTCTTTGCTCTGATATTCCAGTGATGGTTCGGATACTGACAATTTATTTTGAATAGGCAGTCATTTTTTTGTTGTTGAGGGTTTGTAGGAACTCTTTCTTTTTGATTTTATTATCCCTGTCTTTTTCCTGAACTGTTTCTTTTTTGTGATTACAGTCAACAGGATGCCCCGGTTTATTTCTTAAGTCTCCTTCATAGGTTTTGACTTAATGGGATTTTATTTTGAGAAATAATGACTGCCTGTATTGACGATTATAGGGAACCATCAATGCCTTTTGTTTTGGAAGGACATCTTCGATCCATTCATTATGCATCTAGATTAACTGAGAAAACTACCCTGCCCCAGGTTGTGATTAAGGGTTTTAATTTATGTGAAAGAAAAACTCCTACTTCTTTGGCTCAAAGGGGTTGACTAGGGATTATCTTCCTTATAACTCCACTATTTGAGATTTAAAACAGTGCATGTACATCGTCAGCGGGGTCTGTTCAAAAGCATGTTGTAGAGATTGTGGTATCATTTTCGTCATCCTCCCTCTAAAGGCTTATAGTTTTTGTCGAGAGTTGAATATCACGAAAAGGAAGTATAAAGAATTTTAAGCATAATGAAAACAAATTAATTCAAGACAGACATGTGTAATGCATTAATGAAATAATCAAGTTTGACATGACAATAATTGTTCGAATAAGCAAAGAAAATACAACTTCAGAATTCAAATAAAAAAATGCTTTCAATCCTAGCCATGTTTTGGCAAGGTAGCAGTGATCACGTTGGGAGTCTCAAGAGGGTCGAATTCGATCTCCTTGGCGTCGATCATGTTCTGAATCTTGTATTTCAGCGCCCAACAATCGTTAGTATCATGCCCCGGGCTACCAGAATGATAAGCACACCTTGCATCCGGGTTGTAGTTAGGAGAAGAAGTCTTAGGGTTCAGATGAGGGTTTATCACTATAACTAGATTCATCTTCAACATGTGTTGCAATTCTTGTGACAATGGCATGTTGATTTGGGTGAACTGCCTTTGAGGTCTTTCCATCCTTGGCTGATTGTTTCGTTTTTGTGGTTGTTGTGTGCATGCCGAATTAGAGATCAACACCGACCCCACATATTGGTGGTAATCTTCCTTGCCACGCCCCTTCTGGCCATGTACAACATTGGCTTCCCTCTTGCCACCAAATGACTTCTTCTTTGTACTCGAAGAGGTATTTTTCTGGATCTTACCACTCCGGATCCTAGCTTCTACTCTTTCTCCAGTCAGAATCAACTCGGTGAAACCCACTGACGAGCTGCCGATCAAATGATTAAGGAATGGACCGGATAGCGTCCCCAGAAACATATCAACCAACTCCCTATCAGACAATGGATGTTCGACTCTTCTAGACAAGGTCGTGTTGTATTGATACTGCTTATAGAAAGCAGCAGCCAGATCTTCCCAATTTCGGACATTGGCTCTCTCCAGTTAATAGAAAAATTCAAGCTGAGCCCCTGATAGACTATCTTGAAAGAAATGAATCCACAAATTTCTATCAGCGGTGTGGGGCTGGATCTTTCTAACATAAGAGCGGAGATGGAGTTTTGGGCAGGACACCCTATCATACTTAGCAAAAACTGGAGCTTTGAACTTTTGCGGGATGACCACTCCCGACACCAATCCCAATTCTTCGAAATTCAGACCAGGTATCCTCTGAACTTCCATGGAACTCAAACGATCTTCCAACTTCTTGTATCTATCCTCAGCAGGAGGATATTGCTCATCATTGTAGTCGGTATCATTGTCAGAAACTGCAGGACTGGGGTCCTTCTCCCCTGTCTCTTCTTCTTGATTCTCCCCTTCCTTAGATGAAGAGGTCAGATCGACTTGTCTCTTCAACCTCTCTCCAAACCTTCTACCCATATTCAGAATACCGACAACCTTTTTCTTTTTCTTTTTATCTTTCAGAATGAGGGCTTTCAGATCCTCCTGCCCTTTTGCCAGATTTATGAACATTTGCTGGAAGTGGGCGTTTTGTGCCTGAAGGTCCTTGATGCTTTGTTCGGAAGACATTTCTGCTGAAATAAACAGCGAAGACAATGAGAAACCTGTAATGGTACATGTACATGCAATGTTATGAATGAGATGTGCATGCAATGATTTCAAAGACTTTGGAAAATTTAAATTTGCGAACCAAAATGAAACAAAGATTTTATTAGTTGAATTCAAAGTTCAAATGCCTTTTAGGCGTTATAATTAAAAACAAATCTAAAACTAGAAAAGAAATCAAAATTCCCAAGGATGCTTCCTCTTCGTGCCGAGCTAAACATTGAGTCCTCTTTCCTCATGGAGCTGCTTTGTGAGCTCTAAAACCTTCCTCTCCTGAGCATGAAACTGATCCCTGTAAGTATCACTCTCCTTCATCAATTGAATCCAAGACCTCTATAATTCCCCAAGATCAGTGGGCATATAAGGGTAGAGAACTGTGTAAAGAATACCCCCTTCAACAGTGGGTTCCACAATCACTGGTAAAACGGTCACATAGGGCATCATAAGCTTCTAGGCGCAAGCTCGTACTCATTGGAGGTAAGGTTCCATAGGAATGGAAGCCTTTGGCCCCAAAGCCCTGGCTCCGTATCGATTTACCATGCCCCAAGCTCGTATGAACCTCCGGCGATACTCGTGAACATCATCCTTATAGTTGAATACAATACCCTCAATAAGTAACTCATGGGGACCATCTCTTTGAGCGTGACCAAATTGTCGCAGAGCTAAACAAGGATTGTAGGTTATGCCCCCTCCAATGCCAAGTAACGGGACATTAGGGTACTCCCCGCAATAGTCAATAATAGCAATGTTTTCCATAGTTCGGGAATACCAACGGATATCCATGTGAGCGAGTGACATTATCCTTTGTGACCAACCCAAACCTTCTTCATTCTTCAGTATGGACTTAGGGAGGTGAGAAATAAACCACCTCGACAGCAATGGCATGCAACACATAAGAACCCCTCTTCTCTTCATGGTACGAGTACAGAGAGTGTGCAAAATATCTCCGAGCAAGGTAGGCACAGGATTGCGAGAGAGGAAGATCTTGATAGCATTCACATCTATGAATGAGTTTGGATTAGGGAATAGAACTAACCCATAGATTAGAAGAGCCAAGACCTCCTCAAAAGCCTGAAAATCCATATCATCCCAAAACATCTGGGCCTTGTCTATCAGAAACTTGGCTAGAAAACCCTTGACTCCGCTTCTTGTTTCCCAATTGGATACCACGTACGCCTGTTTCAGATGCAAAGCTGAGGCAATGACTTCTGGCTTAGGAACTTCTTCCAGACCTGTGAAGGGAAACTGTTCAAGAATGGGTATATCCAACAGCTGAGAGAATTCTTCCATGGTAGGCACCAACTGATAGTCTGGAAAGGTGAAGCAGTGGTGCTTGGGATCAAAGAACTGAAAGAGCACACTCATCATCTTTTCATCAAAATTTGACGTAACCAGGTTGAGAAGTCGACCATGTCTCTTAATGAATGCAGAATTTTCAGAAACCTTTAATATTAGCTCTTTGAGTTGGGAAGGTATCTTCACAAAGCTGATTCAGATAGTGTTTCTACGAACGGAAGCCATGATTTGCAAACAGAACAAAGATAAATTCCCTTGGTCTTTGAAATGGTTAGTGCAATAAGAATGGATGCTATGTTATGATGCATGATGTCATGATAAACCACATTTATAGCAAACACAGACAAATCACATCAAGTCCTTAGGTTTAAGGCCTGCATGAGGTTAAAGGTCATACCCTCTTGAAGTTTAGTTGGTTTCAAACCTGTCTTAAGAAGTAAATGGGTTCTAAGGGATCTCAATATCACTGACCATCCTTTATCGGGCATTATCTCAACTCAAGCAATCTTTTCTTACGGCCGAAATATCCCGAAAGTCTGATCTCAATGAGTGTAGCATCGAGTATCAACTAATCCTCAGCTCTACACCGAGGCCGACTATCTCACTACTTTCTAATGGCCAAGTTTGTTCAACTAAGTTTCTAAGGTTCGTTAGTGCTTCACGACACCACGCGGCGGCCCCGTATTCTCCTCGTTTCCCCACAAAGGATACTGGTACCAACCAAAGTGCCACACTAACATAGCCATCGCTTAAACCATATCGGTCTACACCGTACAGTCTCCATGATCTATTGCTGTTTACCTAATAAGTGCCCCCAGATCCAAATGTAGGATCTATAGTAACCAAAGCAAAAACCCTTTAAGAATAAAGCAAACAAACAAGAAAGCAATTTGAAATGACCTAGATCCTAAGGTATACCCCACTTTATTTATCTGCATTCCCCAGTAGAGTCGCCAGTTTTGTGATACGGTGGCAGAACCGACTGTTTATACTGGTTTGCATTTTGTATTCGCAAATGTGCAGTAAGCAAGAGTCGCCACCGAATTTTATTTCATCCAACAAAGGAAAAGGAAAAAGAACAGAAAAAACATTTTTCGAGAATATTTCTGAGTACGGGGGGTAAATTATAGAAAGGGAAGGTGTTAACACCCTTTCCATCCATGGTTTTCCATGGGCTCTTAGGTACTTGCTCATTTTGAAATTGCTTGTGTGTGCTTTGCTTTGAAAAGTTTTGTTTTACTTCGTTTTAACCCTTGTTTATGTCCTCAAGGGTGTGACGAAGTTGCTTTGAAAGTTTGTTTTGAAAGGTGTTGGTGTGAAAAGTTTTTGTTGAGCAAGTACTTAAGATTCTACCTACTCGAAAAAGATTTTTCGTTCTCGTTTCCTTTATACAGCGCTATCCAACTATTAAGGAGTAGTTAGCCCCGTCGTTGGAATTTATAAGGGACATTCGAAAAGGGACGAGTACAGTCACTAAAGCAATGGGTTGGAAACTTTAGTAGTAACCCTAGAATCCTAAAGATCTTTCCGAGGCAACATTTCCGAGGCAACATTCGAATGGGACATTTGATCTTTTAGACAGGAGGGGCGACCACTAAAATCTCCTATGCTTGAGGACTGTTTACCGAAGACAACCGAAGTGAGGCAAACCCTAGGAGTGAATATGTGCATGTGTTATTTTTCAGTTAATTAGTCTTTGCATGTTAGGTGATCTACCATTTTAATTTTCAAGCATCTTTCCATACAATCCTATTAACCATGCATCTAACAGTTAAACATTTGCTGGAATTTAAAGTGCGAGAAAATAAAACTAGCTATTACAAAGCTTCGGGGAGGGGAATTAATTACAAACCAAAAATAGGGGATTAAACGGTAAATGAAAACCCTAATTTAAAGCTATTACAAACCCAGGGCAGTTACAAAATTATAAAAAAGAAAAGTAATCAAAACGCGCGGCGAATTAACTGCGAGGACGATAATTAATAACTTAAAACCCTAATTGAGAGAAAAAAGTATTTTTTTTGTGCATTTTTATTTGAGGAAAAACAATTTAAATGCAAATTAATTAAACCCTCGTTTCTAATTGTTTTAATTAAAAAAAGAAATTAAATTAACCTAATTTTCTAATTAAATTAAATTAATTAAAGAAATAAATATTTTATGAGAAAAATGATTTTTGTGTTTTTTTGTGGTTTTTTAATTTAAAAAAATAATTTTGAGTATCAAAAAAGAAAATGATTGATGAAATAAATAAAGAAATTGAAAAAGAAAGAATTGGGCATGTGCTGAATAGTAAGGCTAGAGGGTGCATTGCTGGAAAACATCCTGGTCCATTAGTGCTGAAGCCCAGTCAGCGCTGGATTATGTGTGACGTTGACATGAGGGTGCATCATGGTCCTTCATTGTTGAGCGCTACATCTGGCTGAGTGATGCATCAAGTGGCGGGACGTTGGGAGTGTATGGAAGGCGCTTAAAAGATTGATGTACTAGATCTGTGGATAGAAATTGAGAAAATAATGAAAATGGCTTGGACCTGGGATCGAACCCAGGTCCTTATGCTTACCACTGAATGCCCTTGCCAGTTGCGCTGCTGTGACTAGTTGTTTGAACAGTGAAAGCAAAAGATAATATGCAAAATAAGGTAAGTGAATCAGAAAATGCGCGAGATTCAAATGACCCAATGTTTGGCTGCCACATATCTTCTTCTTCCTAGAACCGTCGCGTTAGACATCCGATCTATACCTACAAACACCTTCTGTCGCTATAAGCCTGCGATATCTCAAAACATAATACAAGCATGATAAATCACTTATGAATACATTGATCAATTCGTTTTGACCTCACGAACACGATGGCACCCTTTATTTAGGCTAATTTCACCTGTGGACAAAAACCCTAAAAGGAACGTGAAATCCCTAGCAATGGCAATTGCACATATATACGTCAAAACTTCAATTAAACTATTCAGTCATCTTACAAACATGTCAAAGATCACAAATATGTCAATCAAATGTGCTAATAATGCAGGAATTACAATAATCGATTTTAAAAAGTTGGGCGAACCGAATGAGTTATAGCTCGTGTTTCTGGATGCTCCAAGCCTTGCAAATGATTGGGATAGCTTCAGTGCACGCCTAGGATGTGATTGCTGGCCTCAAATTGCTTTGAAAGGTCCTGTGGAGTGAAAACCGAGTCACACTTTTTGTCAAGATTTTTGAGTTTGTTCTTGCTCTTTCACGAATGCTAGCCCTTTTCTTTTTCCTTGTACTTGTTCATTATATATCCCTCAATGAACTAAGGTTGCAAAACAGATTGGATCTTGAAGTTTTGATGAGATTTGATTCTTTAGCCATATGCAAACTTTCCAAATTGAGCCAAATTATCCCATTTTTGTACCAATCATGCTTGATTCATTTTGGTCTTGATATCTCAGAATATTTTGATTGAGATCCTATAAAAAAAATCATATCAAAACATATCTTTGCTATTATTTGTCATTTATTTGATTTAATTCAAATTTTAATTAATAAAAAATAAAAATAAAATGAAAAATGAAGAAAATAATGTGTGTGTGAATATTTGGATCGTAGACCATATTATATGTGAGGTGCAAGCATAAAAAGTTAGGCCCATTTGGCAAAAAATGTAATTTTGAGCCCATTTGACTTTTGGCAATTTTGCAAAAAATGTCAACTTTGACAAGGCATATCTCCTCCAATTTTAACCCTAGAGAGGTTTTCTTGGACTTTTTAGAAAGCTTAGGATGTCCCCTAAGCAACCATTTTGGTATCATTTCAATTGGATCTTCCATGTTCATGTAAGAAGCTTTGACCCAAAAGGTATTTTTTGTTCACTTTCAAAAGGACCTATAATGTAGAAATTCATATCTTTTTATGAGTGAATATTTTGAACTTGTGGACTGAATATGAGATGTAGGTAATTTCATCCTCTTAAATATGAGCCTTGGATGGAAAATTTCTGATAAAGTATGTGGAAGTTATGATTGGTCAAAGGTTGGCTGACTTTTCCTGAGAAAACCCTAATTTAGCAACTTTTGGGTTTTGATGAATTTGGGGGAATTCCTTGAAGAATCATGATCAACCCTTGATCAAATAATGAAATTCACTTCAAAATGTGTATGT